>BOPP01000191.1:1485643-1508030 GCA_017312745.1 Gryllus bimaculatus | reverse complement strand
GCCGCGCCTCGTCGCGTCGCGGCCTTCGCGCCCGCGCCTTCCACGGCACTAGGCGTTGCATCGCGGCCACGCAGCGGCACCGCCCCCGGCCAGTCACGCCCCACGCACTGCCCAAGTGTGAGAAGAACACCACTTTCTCAGCGTGTTGTTGTGGACTTGTCTTCGAAGGTTTATTGCAGTATCTATTGTACTACATTCGCCAAAAATGTACCAATAACTCAAACTGTTTATTCGGATTAACAAAATCAATATTCCGGCATTTATAGTACATTCATACTGTATTGAATTATTCGTGGAGTAACTTCGATTCGTCCCTTGGTATTCGAAGGCAGCAGAGAAGGAGAGTCGAATTTTAAGTAAAAGTAGAATTGCCAGTTCTTTCTCATTGTAACAGAATGTTATAAACATTCAATATAAAACAAAATTGATTTAACTTCTGTCATTATAAATAATAATTACCATACAAATAAATGGATTCTAAAAACAAAACAATGTATTGATAACGCGATAAAGAATATGGCGAAAAAATACGACTATTTATCTCGAAACTTTGCTAAAAATGTTTTAAAGAATAATGTCAGAGAGGAGAGATAAAGTCTCTTCAACTAACGCTTTGATTATAGCGGTTGATCTTACGAACGATCTGAAACCTCAAATTTCATTATCACATTTTACCAAAGAAATTTCCGACACAATGTTTGTATCCGAAAGTTTTTCCAATAAAAGTATTAGAATAGTCTGGGAACTAAACAAATCGGTTCGTTTAAATCAATTTCCGGATTGCTTATTAAAAACTTGTGTGTCTACCTTTATACACATGGTAACTCATATAATCAAAAATTTCTTATACATGGAAATATTTCTGGGTATTTTACAAGAAGCAAAATTTAAGTTATTATTTTAAAAAGGGCAACAATAATGAAAGTAAAAGTTATCGCCAAAGTGTCTTTTGTCGGTTTTTTTACTGTACACGAATTAAAACTTTTCTTTGAAAAAATCAAGCCATTTTTGAGAAATTTAAACAATTGCCTATATTTCACGCAAAATTGCGTGAAAACTACTCATATTTTTGAAAAACTGTAAATGTCATTTTTTGAGGATTTGTCTTTGAAGAGAAGAATTCATTAAGGGAAAAATATCTATATTCCATATTGTAGTTTTAGGAAGACGCCGAAAAAAAATAATTTTTGCAATTTTTCAAAACTTAAAACGTTCAAGGAAATTGAATCTTGCGCCATTTATGCTTTGTTGTATTTGAGGAAAACATTTCATTCCTAAATTTGCAGCCATTTTCGAGAAAAGTTTGAAAATTTAAGGTTTCATGTACGAGTAAAAAAAATCATCAAACATCAAAATCCCTTTTCAAACTTCAGTGCCTCAAGTTTGGCACACGGTTTAGGTGCTAGCGTTGACCACAAACGAACGGATGGGCAAACGGACAGACAGACAAGCCGTCAACCAATTTTTCGGAATCAAGAACCCACAAAATGTTGATTCTGACTACACACGTTAGAGGAAGTAATTACTACATATGTAGGAACAAAATTTGTTCACTTTTTCGATATTAGTGCCCCTTAAGTTTTTCTGTGAAAAAATAAACATTTTGCCACTTCATTAACAATACTTTCTCTATACTACATCAGTAATGTGAGATAAAATATAATGAAACAAATAATACTATTTCTAATTGGTTTCGTAATAACAGATTAGAACCGGTTTCACCAACAACCGAGTAAAGTTGAGAGTAGTTACCCGAGAGTGAGCATTTACTTACAAGATAGTAACTCTCGAGTACAATATAAGCGTTTCACCTTGCTTCTAGAGGGTGAATTTTATTCTAGAGTACTAAATACTCTCTTATTTACTCCGAGAATCATTTGAACGCGCAATACTTGAGAGCTATTCAAGAGGCTGTGATCGAGAGTGAAGATGGGAAACACTGCGGACCAACGTGAACCTTTAATTAAATCCTTATAGTCTATCATTCACTTCAGTTTCGGAGTTCTAGGCGGTGTCTTGGCGTTATTTTGTGTAGTGTTATTGTGATTTGAGTTAGCATAGTTTCTTTCTTAGTTTTTGTATCTTTATTTCTTAATAAATATTCATTCTTCTCTGGAGATGAATTACTATTTTGTTGGCAATGCAGAAAAATCAAATTTGCATTTCGTTTACCGATGGCGGTGCAAATAAATTTTCTATAACTCGGGAACGAAAATGTTTAGTTTTTCAAATGTTTTTGATCTTGCGTTTTTCTAAATTTTATTATTATTATTAATATTGTTATTATTGTCATTATTAATATTTATTGTTTTTCTTATTTTTAAAACTTTTATTCACCTTTCAACTGTTTGTAGTTAAAATGTTGGAAAGGGATTCTGGAACTCAAGAAAACGTGCGCAAATGATCTCCCCCGTACGTCACATACTTTTTTTACTGAATAAATAAATGAATAGTTCTTAGTACTTGTAGTTCCTGTAGTTATTATTTTCCTTTTGTTGTCGTATTCGGTACGTACTACCTTTATTTCGTATCCACATGGGACAAAAAGAACTTTAGAAGTTCTCTACAGTTTACAATGTATCTAATGAAGTTAAACAGCTGATTTGGTCAAACATAACTTCATGACAAAAATCTCGATCGTCATAATTAAAACCAACCCATTCTCTCTCACACCCTTTGTATTCGCACTAGTGGATAATATTCCGAATCATTGCTGGAATAGTCTTCAAATACTATCATTCGTTATCGTCGAACCGTAACAACACTTCGGAGGTACATGCACGTTGAAAACTGATTTTACTCCGTACTTTACCCGACGGATTTTCGCCGTGTGAAGATACTCTCGAATTTTCTCTAGTGTAAGCGATTTACACTCGAGTAAAGTGTTGGTGAAACGCTCCAAGAAGTTACTCTCGAGTAAACATGATTTACTCCAGAGTAAACTCTTACTCGTTGCTTGGTGAAACCGGCTCTAATAGTCGCCCAAAGGAAAATTCTTTTAATGCAGTTTTGTATTTCAAAAAAACAGTTGCTTGATCCATTGAACACGAACAACAAATAACATTGGTAGATGACATTAAACAAATAAAATCGATACACAAGTTTACGTGCGAAGTAAAACTTTAGTTCTGCACATGTGTGCTCTATAATTAGAGAATAAACTGACCATCAAATTTAAAATAATATTTTTAACAATTATACTCAATGCATTAGTTAACAGTTGTACTGTATAATTTTAGAAGAATAAATATATAAATATGTCTGAACAAGAAATATACTTCAGCTCCATTGAGCAAATGCTGAGAGGCCCCTTGTTTTGAGTTTGGAAATAATTGTAGGTTCACTGTGAGCTCTCTTTTTGTTGGTAGGAGTAGAGCCAAGTGTAAGAGTTGCTGTTTTGTTAGCAATTCTATAAAAACAAATCTGTAGTTCGTTTTCCTATGCAAATACATTTTCTATAACTCGGGAGCGAAAATTCCTAGTTTTCAAATGTGGATTAATTTGCTTAGTTGAACTTTCCTTCATCATTCATAACTAAAGGAAACGTACTGAATTATTTTTTCATAAAATTACATTAATGTTTGTCTCTCTAAATATTTTTTCTTTTTAAACTACGTTACAACTACAAACATATGTTCGTACGGAATGGATAATATAGGTCTGTAGTTCCCAATCCTTTCGGACCTAGATCTTTCAAATTCATTGCATACACCAGAATTTTAAAAAAATATTTCTCGATAAAAAACTTGTTAGATCATGTATAATGAATATCTTATTATTCCCTTTTGTTTATATTTATTTAAATGTTTTTTAAGAATTTACCACCCTGAAATTAATTTTTTTAAATATCGGGTTGTTGGTTTGCAGAAATTTAATTCAATACTTTCTACGAATGTGATACGATGTATAAACAAGTGCAAATGAAGAAGTATTATTTCCTAACTAATTCTTATGAACCTCTCTGAATCTCTTCTCCAACTGAGAACCAAAGGGATGACTAAATGTAATACATTTCTTACAAATTAATACATTATTTTAGATCATTTAATATTTGGTATTCGTGTGTCAGTGTATCATCTTCTCAGAAAATAAAAAGTTATTTCAGTGAAAATATGGTTACAGGATAATAGTTATGATTACTTCAGTAACTGCTCAATTGAACTATTGTGTTATCGTAGAGTACGAACTACAAACGAAACAGCAATCAGACCTGCCCATGTGCGCTATTATACATTATATATTATCATTTATGTTAATTATCACCAAAAACAATTTTCTCTTTTTCTAAAATGTTATCAAATGTCTCTAAACTGAAGGTTATAACAAAAATAACAATATTAATTGAATACAATTTTATGCAATTTAATAAAATTGGCTTTCCATCTGCAACATTAAGAATTAACAACCAATTTGCCGATTTATTAATGCATTACCGATTTTTTTAAATTCATTGCGATTTTTTTGTGCAACATTACAGTACTTTACCGACTCCACTTTGTCGCGAGACTTTGGACAGTGCTGAGGCACCTGAATCACAGCAATGTGTAACTCTTTAATAAGATCGTTGGTGAGAGAGATACCTTTTATTAACGTAATGGTAACTCTTTATTCATTTGGGTTCTCCTGCACGATCTCACCGCTAACATAGAGCCAAAAGTTTTGTTATCAGTGTATCTTTTGTGTTTATACAAATACTTCACGTTTATATTCATTGAAATTCCAGAAAAGACACAGTCTTACTAAGATATTGCCTAGATATTTCTTTACGAGTATTAAAACTGAACTGGAATGAATTTGTTAGTGCAGTTATATGCTGCACATCTCTTAATCATTTCACGTATATTTTCTTTCGGTCAAAAAATACACGCACTGCGAGGAACTATTGATTGATTGGTGATTCCGGGCGCGCGAACGGTTAAGGTCGTTAATTCTGTAAGTGTAGTGCATTTTTTTATGGTGAGAGGTTGCTGTGATCTTTCTTTCCCCCCTGGTCGGGGAGTTCGGGGTGTCCAATGCTTTGTCCAGCGTGTCCGGCGCGTCCGACGTAGGCCTGCGGTGTTTATCTCCAAACAGGTATCTCCCACCAGTGGAGCACAGCCCCAGCTGGGACAACCTCTAAGCTCCCGACCTGGGTGGTAGTACAGGGCATTTAAATGTGTGTAAGTAGGGGATGATGATAGGATAAGGAAGAGAAAGGAGAGATCGCGCGCGATCCATGATCCGTTTGTTAAGGTACTGCTCCGACATTCGCCTGGTGTTGATCGAAAAAAACACGGAAAACTATCGATCAGAACAGCCGGCCGCAAGAATTCTCCTCCAGACCGCAGCTGAATTCGACCTAGCTATGTAGCTAGTGTCGAAAATCCTGCAACAGTCGGGACTCAACCCTAGGACCTACCGGTCAGGGGCACTAACATCAGTTGATGTCCTGAGTCACCTAATCCTGTGCACTGTGAGGTAGTTATCGTTATTCTAAACTACTAATTCTCTTCGAACATAGTCGCAACGATGTCCACGAGTAACACGCGTTTCCACTACAGTGGAGGAGGGATCCACCTTCACACCATTCCGCGACAGCAGCGCTCTCTGCGAATCGAGTTACTTCCAACGTCTTTGAATCGGGCCATGCCTTCGGGGGAGGCCAAAGTGAAAGGGAACTTTACTGGGAAGCGGCTGAGAGAGATAACTGACCCCCGTACACACTTTGGCGTTTCCGATCTTGTCTCTTCGAGTTTACTGTTTAATATTTGCTAATGTTCTAATGCTAGTGGTATATGGTTAGTACTTGTTTGATTCGACTAAATGTCAAATCCAAGTAGTGTTTCAAATTCTGTGATTTTGAAGAGAAAATAAAGAACAAGGAGGTTTCCCGCGTTCTATTTCGAAGTTTATAATATACCTCACGGATTGAGAAGTAAAATATTAAAGTTGTTGAAGATATTCGGAACTCTTATATATAGGTTCTGCCAATTTTATCGTAAAGGCAGTCTGATAAGCGAGGATAAAACGTTATCCACTGCAGTAGAAAGCTATGAATTGAAATGTAAACAATTTTTCACAGTATTATATGAAATCTTGAACTAGTATACATAGTCCAGTTCACTGATCATAAGACAAGGAAACAGTAAGAGTAGAAAAGGATAAAGATCAAGAGTTTTTCTTGTTAAAAATATAGATTAACCTTTTCCCAAGATCTATCTCGAAAGGATTTTTTAATAAAACTTAAAAAATAGTAAAAATAGGGAGAAGAAAAGCTATATTTTGTGCCCTGAAGCTATGCAAGGGACAATCTCAGCATTAGTTTATTGAAATAAGACAAACTATACCCCCCCCCCAAAAAAAGTTCGACTTGACTAACAGGACTCTAAAGGAATATTATAATACTTGTTCCACGCATTAAAAATCGACCTAATAATATTAGTAAAGCTGGGAATCGTAACCCACGGAGTACAATTGTCATCCTAAAATGGCGAGGTAAAAACGAATGTGTACCTGATAATATGATTACGTTTGTTTTATTTTCAAACATGATTTTCAAGAAATATAGTAGTGAGGTTATATGTTTCTAGGCGTTTCTTTTGTTTATATTTAAATATTTATTATAGTTTATATCTGCTAACCTACGAATCATCATACACGATACAAATGGTGCCCGAGAGAGTACGCACGTCGCTTATCCGATCTTAATTTACGAGAAACCCTACTAGTAGGTGCGTCCTTTAAGCGTCCGTTACGCTATCTGAGGACAAAGTTGAATCCAAAAATTTCAAGCCATTTTTTGAGAACATTTTGAAAATGTTTTTGAAGCTTCACGATATCATTAGCCTTTATGTACTCCAAAAATCAAAATGGGACTCGCGTTCATATAAATCAATCGAGGAATATCAATTCTAGAGAAAATCGGCTGAACGTTTTAAGCCCTAAAGTTGATCAGGGACAGACATTTATCCGTCAATCGATTTTTCGGTATTAATGATCCACAAACTATGGATTCTGACAACACAATGTGTTAGAGGAAGTAATTTACTATATAGAATAAGAAGAAGATTTATTCACTTTTTCGTTACCAGGACCCAGCAATAAGAGTTCTTCTTTCGTTAAGTTCGGTGTTTTCCGGCGAACGATTACAATACTTTCATGTAATAAGCTTCATGTGAGGTCCCCCAAAAATTAAAATATCCGTTTTAAACCCAAAGGGACAGGAGGTCCCATAAATTGACAAAAGAATGTTAATTTTGGAGAATATAGGCTTAACGGATTAGGCGCATGCGTTGACAGATATGAACAGACAAAGTTTCGCCGTCAATCAATTTTTCGGTATGAAGGATCCATAAAACATGGATTATGATTACACAACATGTTAAAAGAAGTAATTTGCTATATAAACGATCAAGCTTTAACCGCTTTTTCATAACGAGGGAAATAAAAGTTTACTCTCGAAATTTCGCCGTTTTCCGACGCACGATTTCAATAATTTCTCTTTGTACGATGTAAGAGCGAGAAAGTATATATTATTACAAGTTCCAAAGGAATCTTGATTCATTTTATTAAAGGTGTCAATTCAATATATAATATATATATATATATATATATATATATATATATATATATATATATATATATATATATATATTCAATAAGACATAGTTACAAAATGAGATAATGAATATTACATATTACATATTTACGTCGTTTAATACTAAAATTGGTTAGGGTAAATAAATGTTAGTGTCAAAGAAAATCTGATGAACTCAGATAAGTTGCAGTAATACTTACGAATTTATATCACTAGTATTTGATGTATTTCAAAACAAAACGTTGAGAGCTTACCTCTTTCGCTGACATTCAATGATGCAATAAAGCACGTGAGGCATGTTTACATTTACACCGAAAGCTGGTATTTATTTTTTTCTGTACCGTAGTCCCCTTACATTTTTGCCTTACATACTTACTTAATGTAAAAAAAAGTTTTAAACTATATTTCTGGTAATATATTTTTGCGCTTTCTCTGCATGTGAAATAATAATATTAATTTGTATTGATATATGAAAGTGTTTTATATACTCACAAAATTTCTCTCGAGTAACTAGAAAACACACAGGCCAAAATATGTGTCTAGTGTTCTATGTTAGGTTATGACTCAACAAAATTGTTGTTAAATTAAAGTAATTATCTCTAGAATTGTTTTTAAACTAATTTATAGGCTATACATTTCTTCTAAAAAATGCAAGATGGAATTTCATAATAAAGATATTTGATGTACTGGAGTAAAACTGCAGTGAGACATGTTCCTGCTCGCATTTCATTTAAGAAAGTAATGAAACACACAGGGATGTACCCGAGAACATGGCTCTGTTCCTGGATTTTGTGGTAAACAGTTCTAATGCTAGATGAATGGTTTTAAAGAACGCATGACTAGGAGAAAAAACGACCTTGTTTTCCCACGCAGATAGCGTTTGTGCGCAAATCATAATATTATGCAATCGTTAATAACTAACACGTGAAAGACTCTCCAGAAACATCCCAGAAAATAATCGTTAATAAAGAAAACGTGACAAACTCCCCAAAAAACGTTTTAGTCAAGAAAAATAGGTCATTTAATTAAAAATGCCACACAGAGGCGTATGTAGGTATTCAGGCGCCTATGGCAAGCATAAAATTTGCGCTCCTCATAGGATACTTCAAATTAGGGTTGTTTTTATGTGTTTTAACGTGTATACTCTAAATAGCGCCCCTTGTGTATGGCGTCCATGGCACTTGTTATGTCTGTCAAACCGTAGATACGCCTCTGATGACACATTATTTTATAATATTATGTTTCCAGTTTAAACGTCAAAATGGTTCAAAGAAAGAGTTCATGACGTGCTCCTTTCAACTATGACACTGGGTCTGCAAGAAATAGGACCAAATAGGCAACGTAAGGTGGTGGTGGGTAGTGTCCCGATTTTTGAAATTGCTCTGACCTTCGTCTCCCAACACAGGATATTGCAAAAACCACAATTCGAAATGTCTAAAAAGCTAAATGGAGAACGCGAGATATACTTTTTTCAGTGCGTTGACATGAAAGTTCATTTATGATGATTAACAAAACCAGAAACAAGAGTAAACCTTTTAATTTTAGATTTTTGGGCTATGGAAATAATATTCTACATATTTCGTATGACGTCTTTGATACACATTGCTTTACTTCTCTACTGTGTATTTAGCTACTTCAAAACGTATTTAACATGGAATCCTTCATTTACGTAAATTACGCAGGAACCATGAACAGACAGCAATATTCTCTGGCTGAAAAGTACACACTAGAAGAATGTGGCGGAATGCACCGAGAAGAGGGTGGATAAAATGAGCATGAAGAGCGAAAATCAGATTGAAGCATATTCGTATAAACTCAGCAATCGAATCTATTTCAATTAATCTTCTGAACGCTATTCACATTTATCATCTGGTGATATCTTTTCCCTCTTCGAGTCTCCACTCAGAAAGAAAAGGCCGTGTTATGTCTGACTTAGTCCTGTCTTCCTGCAGCTTAGAAGCCAGCGTCGCCGCCCCTTCAATCTCTGGTTACCGACTGCCATGGCTTAGTGACAGAATTGCCGTTACCTCTCCGACGTCTCTGACAGGGAGGTCTTTGAGTTCCAGATGTAAAGGTTGTGGATTTTTGACACTAGCTGGATATTGTCTTATGATATATTTTCCCTCTTGGAGTCTCCACTAGATGGCTGGGTCGAATTTACCCACTGTCTGGAGAGGAACTCTAGCGGGGATTCTAGGATAGAATACTTGCTCTGATCCGTAGTTTTTCTTGCTTTCTGTGATCAATTCCAGGCGAATGCCCGAGCAACATCTGAACAAACGCGTCAGGGGCCGCACGCGATCTGTCCTCCCTCATCCCGACCTTTGTTCTCTAATTCTTCACAGCACAAACAAAGGCGTATATTTGACCACACATGTCAGTACAGTCCCGAGGTAAGACCTTGCCACGAGGCGGTGTCTCGCTGGGGAAGATACCTTACACTGAAAAACCCCGCGAGTCGACGTTTGGGATCTCCCATTTCAGCAGAAAGAGACACAGCCCCTTCTCGCGGTATAACATGTACTACCTTATGCCAAAAATAGTTAACGCGCCCGAAAACTCGTTCCATCAATCCATCGGCTTCTTTTCGAGTAATCCGGGGCCGCGTGGCTGCGCGGGGGGAACGGCCGCTGCTCCCCTCCCCCGCTCGCGCCGGGCCCCGCGCGGTCATTCATTAGTGCGGCCGCAGCGCAGCGCCTTGCGCCGCCACCGCTGTGCGCCGCCGCCGCCGCCCGCCGGCGCAATTAGACGCCCAGATTGGGAGAGCCGCTTCTATTGAGGCCACGTCACGCATGCGTCGCATAGCTGATTTCGCACTCACACCTCCTCAGGCAGACGCGCGCGTGGGAGCTTTGTCTGTGCGGCGGCAGCGGCTCGGCGGTCTGGGCGGGCTGTGCTCCTGCCGTCTGCGCCCTGTCTGCGCCCCGTCTGTTCCGTTAGTAGGCCAGTGCCCGCCTTCTCGCTAATAACGCCGCTGGACTCTGCCTCCTTTTCCTCCTTTTGTGTCTAGTGTGCTCCTCTCCGTCCTTCTCTTATTTTGTTCTCTGTCGGCTTTTCTCCTCGCGTTCGCCGCCTGTGGCTCCGGTTTCTCGTCATAGCTACCAGAAGCGTGCTATGCGCCGCTTTCTCGGAAGGAGCTGCGTGTAAGGCCTCGAAGCTCGCACCGGGGAACAGAATGTTGATTAATTTGTAGTAATAGCATCTCGTTACAGTCTCTTATGGCCAGTTTTACGATACACAATTGCGAGGAGATGAGAGGCCAGCTGATCGCTGCTTAAATGGCCAAGTTGGTTGAAGTGTACTCTTAATTTCATGAATTCGTTTTATTCTTTTCTATGGAGAACATATTGCACCCCAGCGGTGGGGGAGGAGGGCTGCAACCTGAAATTGCCCGGGGCAGTAGCTACCTCCCGAATTCAATCACATATTCACGATTATTGCTAATTTTTAGAAGAAACTCAAATAATTAAATATATCATTTGCACGTGTAATAAAAATATCGGCATTAATAAATAAAACACTTAACTAATTTTCAATGTAAATGTAAAATGTGTAAAAAAAACTAGTCGGGTGGACACTACACCTGTAGCTCTCCCACAAAGGCATGAAAATTCTGACTGCACCACTGCACCCCAGACGCGTTACTTTATAATGATTATGGAACATGAATTACATATTGCGTGCACAACAATGTGTAGAATAACAAATAAAATACAATTACTAAAACTAGTTTGAAACTTCTTTGAAACCAAATATTGCGAAGGACGGGAAGTGTCTTTCTTTCGTCCGCTGGGTGTCCCCCCATTCTCTCCTTTTTTATTTTTGTCCATTTGAAAAAGTTATATTTATATCTTTTGCTGTATTGTAGTTGAATATTAATGTACTTATACTTTTATTTTTAAATTTAAAGCTAGTTTCGTTTTTCAAATAAAATTGAATTGAATTTAAAGTAAATAAAAATTTTAAAATCAAAGTAATAAATAACACTTTAGACACATGTCTTAACTATTACCATTTAAAAAATGTTACGTCAAAATACATAATTATTGGCTCTCGCTTTATTTCAAAATCTCGACAATGAATCAACTATTTCAAAATTCACAATTACGGCTGAGTAGCATTTTTACATTTTCCCCTCCCCTCCCTTATCAAAATCTCACGGATAACTGGAATACAAAGGAGACCGCCCTGTACGTCCACATCCCGCAGACCACGCACCCGCGAGAGCTGGATCCAGGCGCTGAGTCACGCCCCGGCCGCCTTGTGGTTTGTGTTACTTAAATATCTAGTAATATGAGTAGTGCGCACTATCTCCCCCTATAAACATAACAATGCTGCAGTTCCAGTAATGAAGGAATATGTGAATTCTAGAAATGTATTCACGGTAGATAGAGCATTTGAAAGTGATATTGCAAGGTCCGTATTCATTTGAAAACACTGACGACAAAATATTTATCGTGACCTGAGGTGCAAGTCTTCCTTGGCATTAATAAACGAACTTTTGTCATAGTGATGGACATTTGGACCTCATGCAAACATCTATACAACAATGAAAATGACGAACAGTTTGACTGACAGATGTTGCAGTATTCTGTTTATCATTTCAAGGCGGAAAGGAGTAATTTTCTTTCATCCAAATCAAAGAAATGCGAGCTTATGTAGATGCACTATTTCTGTTTGCATATCGTACATCATCAATCATCGTCCGTCCAGAGCGAATTGATGCGGCTTCTGCTGGAGAAGATGCTCGGTGCACGGCGTCCATTGACGCGGGCCGCCACTCGCCGCAGCGGCGCGCCCTAACCGTAAAGCGGACATACCGCCAGCAATATTTAAGCCAAGCTTTGTTTCCTGTCGGGGAACATCATAAATATTACGACGCGAGGAATCACCGTAGGCAGGGCCACAAGGCCGTGCGGAGGGGCGCTCCATCCAACGCGTGGCGTAATGGAGAGGGCCTAAGGGAGACGGGGGCCGAAAGGGGCGGAGGGGAAGGGAGAGGAAGAGGCGTTGAGCGGTCGCTCGTGTGAGCCGAACCCGAGCGCGCGAGGTCACCGCATACACCGCACCAGCGGCTGCACACACGCGCTGGGCAGGGGAAGCGGGGCGCGGGGGCGGTGTGCTGGGCGAGGGGCACGGGCCAGGGGCACAGCGAGGGAAGACGGCTGGTGACAGCCATCGGAGCGAGTCGCGGGTTTTGGTGCCCGACAAGGGACTTTAAAGAGGGACGAGGCCCCGATGGGCCATCGACAAGAGAAGTCAAGACATTATTGAGACATGATGTGACAATTGTGAGATGAAGAGAATTACAGAAAAGCGAAAAGTGATGACTTAAAGTGCACATACCACATCAGAGATGAATGGTGGGGATGGATGAAGGAAATAGGAAGACGAACTGTGACACAAAATTGGCGAATTAAGATATGGGACAACGCAGGGGATAGGGTGTATCGCAGGAAGGCTCTTTAGAAACAGACTTTCCTGCAGGGACTCCATTGATTCACACAATACAAACTATCAATACGGCATAGTTATCCTAGAATATTCCTTAAACTATAAGAACGGAATTGAATTAATGCTTTATTTTACGTGCCGAGACTCAGGCCATGAGGCCTGCTCGTCCGCCTGATCACGCAAATTTTGCTACTTTCCTTTCACCAACTAGAGGTGAAATGCGCCATTTCTTGGGCGACGAAGCAGGCGATTTGAATGTATCTCAGAGGCTTTATTGCAGCTTGACGTTCTTTTACATGCAGTAAAACTACTAATGCATGGGACAGCCGACTTTAGTTCTCTCCGGAGGAAGACGTGCGAAGGATTTTTCGCCCTTAAAAATCGATGATTTCTATCGGATTTGAACCCGTGAACTCAGGTATAACAGCCCGATACGCTAACCGATACACCATCGCTTCCGACCAATTTTCTTCTTTTTTCTTGGTGTTGGGGGGGGGGTTACAGATGTAATTAACTTGAATTGAATGACGCCTCAAACTTCTGAACTAATTAAATGACGTAAAACAATAATTAAAGACAGTAAAAAGTCTAAAAAACAATAGGGAGTGTTAGTGCCATGCGTAAGGTGACATCCTGAAACTCCATTAATCACGCGACAAACGACGATATACGGTTGTAAAGAACAACGTTCAGGCAATCTTTAGCAATTTCTACATTGCGTTCTGCATTATAACAAAAAATGCATACGATAAACAAATCGCATAATATATCAAAAAGTGTAGGCAATTGATGTGACTACGGAAGGAGTAAGGAGTAGGAGTAAAGAGTAAACAATTCTCCACTATGCAACAAGTTTTAATTTTTCTAGCCCTGCGCGATGAGTGTGCAGCCTCGGATTTTGAATTGGCTTTACTCGACAATATAGGGAATGATAATAACAGCGTTCGTTTTAAACATAAGACATAACAAAAAACGAAGATAAGAATTCAACTTCTTTTTCGCGAATTTCTTACCTGTCACTTCTCCATTAATTCTTGCCAGAGTTGTGTAAGTTGGTCAGAATTAATAGTAACTGTCTCACATACGAGAATCAGTTTGTCAGAGTTGGAATAATGCAAATGTTCTTGTTTGTAGGTAGATATTTCGCCGATTGTAAGGTGACCGTAGACACTCCTACAGGCGTGCACTGTTTATGAAGCCGTAAGTTTGTGCCTTAAACCTAAGGTAAGATGACTAAGATAACTTGTGACTTCCAGATCTGTAACGTAACATGCATGACGTCGCTCCCTTAGGGGCCGTCCGTAACGCTAAAGGGGTGAGGGAGGTTGAGGAAGTCTTACTCTGCGTTACTTAGGGGAAAAGGGTGTTTATTTCATGTTACGTAAGGTTGATATTTTTTTACATATTTCAATATGCATTTGCTGCAATAATTCCTTTTTACTTTTATACTCACATATTAACTATTTTGTAAATATAAATAAATTAAAAAGTTGTATAAATTGTTGTATAAAAAGTTGTAAAATGTATAAATTGTTACAAGAAGTGGAAATATTTTTTAAAAATAGTATATTGATTTAATCTATTAGATTACGAAGAAAATATTGAAAACTGATCTGTTCTGTATTCTAGAATCCAATCAAATTGGGCGCGGTACTTAATCAGATATGCGTTATCCACGAAGGCGTGTGCACAATTAATTAAATGGGCAAACGCGCGTTAGTGGTGCGTTACAGGAGGTATTTTTCAAATTTGCGTTACGTAATTTAAGGACAGTTCCTTACGATTCGCTCAAAACTTCGCTTGTTTACTCTAAAACGGCAGTACATTAAATGACCACACCGTTTGATGATATTATTGTTTCGTGAATAATTTACTTGCACACTTTATTATCACTTAACATGCAATAACTAGTGGTGTTACAACGGCACATACTATTTTCAGTCTCATTTGTAACGGTTACGTAAGATGCAATTATGTAATAATGCAAGTTGGTCCCTACAAATCTGGTCATCTTTTGAGTCTCTCGAAAAACTATTTTACATGACATTGATTGTCTCATAAAGAACTAAGTATTCCCCAAATACGTAATTTTCATCTTGCTTTCATCTATTGTACAGCGAGGGAATCAGATAGTGCTCCGCGTATTCGCTTCAATCTATACTTTTTAAGAATTGCGGTTGATCTAACGAAGGGTCTAAACCTGAGATTTGCTAACACTTTTTCGTTCATCGCCCCCTTACGTTATTCTCTATAATATTATTACTATTAATAACACAACGAATTGAACATAAATCTCAAAGATAGAGATCTGGAGACAAATAGTTTGGTCAATATCTAGATTTTCAATAATGGAAGACCTCCGCTTCTGAGTAGCTGCATTTCTAATCTTCATTATTGTGCAATGATTACAAAATGTCGTGCGGATTTTAACCGACGATACTATTTCTTTAGTGCGTATTGCAGGGAGTATTTTGTGCTGCGATAGAGTATGGTCGTGAATAAATAGTTACAATTTGTTTGATTTTCAAAACATACTAAGCATTTACGATGCTAGTTTCTCGATTACGCGGGTGCAGAAGGTCGAAATGGAGCTCTCATCTGCAATAAACTTTGTTTTATTTAAAAAAATGTTATACAGTGGCTTAGCATTTTACAAGAGAGTTTTGACATTAATTGTACACAACTAACTTAGCGTTAATCCTAATAATAGCGAGGTCACTCCTTGCGGAGTTCTCAATTTCAATTTTCGGATAATGCGGTACGGGTGATGGAGAAGTACGGTAATAGAGGGTTAGAAATTATTCTCATTAGTTTAGATGAATGGGTTCTTCTTTGGGTGTAGAAGTTAGAAATTACGTGCTGCTGGAGAAGGCAGTTAGGTTATGAAAGTTGTATTGTAAAAATAGGAAATGAATAGGGGTGTTGCGGATAGATCAAATTCTTTATACATTTGAGAACCGAACTAAGATGTTTTTGAAGCAGTACGCAATATTTGTTCTGAAATGTTCCGAATGATCCAATGATCCGAATTCAGTCACTTGGAGTTCGCCCAGCACGTTACCCCGTCACATATAGTCGCACGAGTGAAGTCATCTTTACCGACGCTTAGACAGCGTTTTCATCTCCATTTACAATTTTCAAAATTTCAGAGATTTCGACTTACATTGTTTGAAGATCTACCTTTAAAGAATATATGTCATTAGGTACAAACCTTCATCGCCAATACTGTAGTTTTGGAAAGTTCATTTTTTGTTTGAAATTTTCGAAAATACAGAGTTCTCGCACAACGTGACCTGCGCCATTTGTTAGCGTCTTAAGCTCTCTCCAATGAATAAATTTAAGGAAAAAAAGTGGAGCCATTTTTGATAAAGTAATTGTTTAAAAAGCGTTTATATTTCACGCAAAATTACTGAAAGTTAAACTAGGGCCATTTTGTTTGCGTACTATACCGTAATCGAGAAAAACAGTTAAAAAAAGTTTTATATGAGAAAATATTCTCAAAAAGCATTTTTGAAAATATTTTTCTTGATAAATTATTTTTACTTCAAGCAAAATTACGCCAGAATTACTAATGTTTTCAAAAAATTGTTCATGACCTTCTTATTTAAAGATGTTATTAAAAAGAGATTTTATTAAAGAAAAATCTCCATCATCAATATTAAGGTTGTAGGAAGAATCCGAACATTTTCTATACTTTTGGAATTTTCAAAAATTCTAATATCTGAATGAAAATGAGACGTGCCATTTTACAACATCCGTAAATACGGAATAATCAATCAATCATCATCATCTCATCCAACGTGTTGCGTCTGAACAAATGGGAAACCCAGCCTTGAAGTTGCCGGTAGCGCCGAGTCAGCCGCGCCGGCGGGGTGTTAGGCTGCCCCGTGCGCCCTCCTTCGCCTTCGTCGCCCACTGGACGCATTAAAGTACCGTTCGCTGCGAGCTGCATCTTCTCATCCCGTAATTGCAATGGAAGAGCTTAATCTCATTTCGGTTCACAGAAAATCACTCTTAATTGTTTTCACGAAAGCTTGCGGTCGAACTTCTTCCGTGAGGCGACGTCTTGTGTAGCGAGTTTGCCCACCCCTTCTTGTTTTGAATTGCACCGTCTAAGACAACGTCAACATCGATAAGATGAAGATGACTGTAAATGACCCCTAACCCCCTGACATCGATACAAGATTAACAAAGCTTTTTAAAACAAATAGGCGGGCATTGTAATTTGCTTCTCGTGAAATGTCGAATGCTCCGGGAGATTTACATCGCAGTTCTGACGAATTCAGCGCTTCTCTGTTTTACGGAAACCAGGGTTTCGGCTTCACGATGCATGCACGTTCGGTTGAAGAGCCGAGATCGAATTCTCTTCAATGTTCAGGTGGCTCCATATATTCCGTTCTATTACGCTGCCACTCGGATGAAGCAATGAAGGCTCATTTGCGGTTCGCCGCAGTACTCGGCGCACTGTCGGAGATCACGAGGTCAGCAAAGGACCCTGGGTGGGGTGATCAGTCGCACGTACTCTCAAAGGAATAACGATGAGAAAACGACGACAGCGCGGGTCGTGACCCGTGCCTTTTTACGGACACTACCCCTAGGCGACTTGTTAGAAATAGAAAATCCGCACTCTTGCCGGTAAGATCGAGTGGTAGACTTGTTCATGCTTCATGGTGAAGAGGATTTAAAAAAAATTAAATTGTCTTACCAATCAGTGTATGGACTATTAAATTAGCTGGTGTTTCCATCCAGACACACCTATGAACAGAGAGTTGGGGAAAGAAGCAACATTGATGCGATATGAACAAGTAATTGATGAGCAAATAGGAATAGTCTCTTTTTATGAAAATATTGAATATATTGGAATATTCATTATTTCTAACATTAATAATACGGGTAATTAAATTCTTGCTCTGTACCCAATTATGATGCGAAATTTACAAATTTTGCGGTTCCTGGCACTAATAATCCAATTCCTTCGTTCGAAACAGATTGATTAGTTGTGCATCATTATTTGATGCTTTTCGGTCGAAAGGAAAAAGAGTAAGGAGTATACTTCTGGAACCATGGAGAGCCTTACGATCCATATAGGCCCCAGACTCACTCGACATACTGTCCAATGAGTATCGGGGTCTCCCTGGAGGTCAAGAGGGTAGGAGCGTGGTGACTGCCACGTCATGTCCTCGTGCCAAGGATCTAGACACAGCGGAGCCTCACCTCTGTGAACCTCCGAGGCACCTTTAGGATTCTGCCGAGATAATGTTGTATTGCCTTTTACAACCCATTTGCCAAGCAGTGTAACACTGATTGGTAAGACAGTTTCATTTGTTTTTCCAAAATCCGCTTCACCATGATGCTTGAACAAGTCTACCACTCGATATTGCCGGCCAGAGTGCGGATTTTCTACTTCTAACAAGTTGCCTGGGCGTTGTGTCCGTAAAACGGCACGGGTCATGACCCGCGCTGTCGTCGTTTTCTCATCGTTATGGTATGTTATTACTATTGATTGAGTTAAGGTTTTACGGATATTATGTATACTGTTTGGTAAAAGGAACTGATGTGATTTTTCTCGAGAGAAACATTGAAACGGGATTATTTACTCGGGTATACACTGTGATTTTCATTTCCTCCGGCTGTAACAATTCGGCACAAGATTTGTTTATTGTCGTTTACTACGGAAAAAAGTATCGGATAAAGTCTATTTAAGAAACCGGGGGGAAACCATTTATTGAATGAATTAAGAGGCCCGCGGCATATTCGACAATCAGAATTCAAAACTCTTCTTTGCCTGAACTACTCAGTTTAGTTTGCAACTCAGTTTAGTTTGCTCAGTTTAGTTTGCAAGAACTTCTTGCTTAGACACACTCATTTTATTTTGACAAATTAATTTATTTCTGATCATAAACTTCAGAAATTTACATCTTACAGAGGTTTGAAGTGATGAGGATGTTGAATTGTTGCGCAGAAATGCCCCGCCCTAAGTGCAAAGTCCTGAAATCGATTAGTATCCTTTTAAAAGCCATCGTGCAGACGAGTAAGTTCACAGGCTCCAATATTCTACAGTGCAAATCGACACCTTTATATAATAGAGCTAATGTTTTCTACGTATATATTTTGTATTTAAAATAGTGAAATGTGTGGTTTACCATAAAACAAGTTTTCATTTACTAACAGGGTAAAGTCCCATAATGTGGAATACGTTGCTAATGTGAAATATCGTAGTATCAGACCTGTATTGAACAGACGTGTCGAGACAATATTTGGGAATTACTTTGAAGAGGTCCATGACTGAGCGTAAATAATGTTTTTTGAGTTGAAGCTTTTGAGTGAAGTGGCGGAGCGTGTTTTCTTCAGAGCGTCAACAACAATATTGGAGCAGTAAACAAAAGAATTGTTGTTACCCGTGTGCCGTACATATTATAATAATTATTAATAGAGTATGTGCTAGTTGTATATCTAAAGAAATATCTCAGAATACATAAAAAACATTGATGCTGATTTTTCCCGCGAAACAGCTTGAAAGCAATATGGACGCTATGTCCCTTATGAGGAATACGAACATTGCTCTAATGTAGAATATTCCGCATTGCTGCTTACCTAAAATGTGCATGGTTCTTTTGACTATATATATTAAGTTGCATTTTCTAACATATTTATGTTGACATTCTATGCCATACTGTGGATGTGTACGGTCCAAGAGCTCAACTGATAAGACTGAGAACAAGGCTCATGTACAGGTAATCAAAAAAATAATTTTGTTTGCAGGCATTGTCTGTAATATTAAACCAAATATGTAATTTTGTTTAGATAAACGTTGTTCTAGACGTTTATACATTTATAATATGCTAAAAAGACATAGCATTCACTATTCCATTCTAGGAACTGGGTACGCCTTATGTGGAATATACATAGACATTTGTAATTACGAAATATTGTGAATTTCTAAGAGATTTAGTGAATAATATTAACCACACGTGTTTATAAATGACTGTTTTAAGTAATTATCTACACTAGTCTCCAGATTTGCACTTATTTGTGAAGTAGTTCAAGGACGCCAAACTCTTGTTGGTATTAGAGAATGAATTAGTGTGTGTTGAATGATATTGTTGCCATTGCAAATTAAAATGTTATTCACATGGACATGACTCGCAACGTAGAAATCCAACTTGCGTAAAAAAACACGTTTGGGAAATCTGCGGAATTAATTCCATAAATTCAGAATCAGAATACTGATATTAAAAGTTGTGGAGCTCAACGGCATATATTTTCTCGTATTTGTAAAGGCTTCTCCTATAATACTACTAAATTAACCTGCAAAAGTGTTTTCAAACAACTTTTTTTTTTCGCGCCGAGGCTCAAAATCACATCTATGGAGTTAAATCGCCTTGTTTTTCTCCGCTGCACTACGCAGAGGCTCTGGCGCACACAAGCCTACAGTTAAAATTCTAATTCTTTTCCATTATTTTCAACATCGTAAATACAGAGAGTTAGCCGAAAGTGAGACTAGAACCAATTTTTTAGCGTAATTTGAATGAGGAGAAAACGCTCAAAAATTGGAGCCGTTTTTGACAAAATAATTGTTTTAAAATTGCTTGTATTTGCGCGAAAACTACTCATATATCTTGAAAAATCATACATGACATTATTTTAAGATCTGTCTTTAAAGAACAGATTTCTTTAAGGAAAAAACCTCTATCTTCAATGTTGTAGCTCTGGGAAGACACCAAAAAAGAATTGAACTTTCGAAATTGCCGAAAAATCAGGATATGAACGAAAACGAGGCCTGACCCATTGCTTTAAGTGTTCTTTACGCTATCCGAAAACAGTTTAACCAAAACATTTAGAACCATTTTGTAGAAAATTTTGAAAATGGTGAGGCTTGACGTAAAGTACCTGCAAAAATCGAAGTATGTGTTTCAAAGTCAAAGGATCTTGCTTTCATTTGGATCGATTGAGGAATATTTTGGAGAAAATTGGCTAAACGGTTTAGGCGCTAGCGGTGAACATAGTAGACACGCGGATAGACAGACGTTTTACCATCAAACGATTTTTCGATATCAAGGATCCAGAAAACATGGAGTCCGAATACACAACGTGCTAGAAGAAGTAATTTACTATATATAGGAATAAGATTAATCCACTTTTTTGTTATGAAGGCCTTGCAGTAAGAGATTTTCTGTGGAAAACTCGCCGTTTTCGGGCGTACAAGTTCCATACTTTCTGTTCGTACGGTCTAAGGGGAAGAGAGTAAAATAAGAAGTTAAAATACTGAAAGTTAAAACAAGGTTCAAGTTAAACATTTTTATTCTAGTGACTAGGGGAATCCAGCAGTCGATTCTACTAACTCTTTGCTGCTTAACTTAAGTCAGAAACAGACTATCCCGAAGAATTTTCCCTCAATACCTTTCTATATAGTAAAGCATCCACGTTCCATTTGCCAGAGGACGCGTCTATCAACGATGTAGTACAGGTTGGAAATACGTGACAGTCTTTCCAAAGGTTAAAAGTCGTTGAATTGTTTTTATATCGTCTGAACGGAACAATTTATATTCTCACAGTTATATTAGAACTTCGGAATCAATTGGCAATAAATTCTACGTAAAAAACTGGGGATTAGTGATATATCTGTATCTTGTTGGTGTCGCAATGTTTCGTGTTGCAATTCTTACACCATTATTCTCGTTGTAAACAATGTAATTTTAAAATAGCATCCATTACTCAATTTGCATGAAAATATTGGTTTCATGTGAATTTTTTTCTCAACTATTTATAGAATTCACCGAGAATTTCATTTAATTCACTCCCGACAGATTCATTGTCTCACAAAATGTTTGCACAGAAAAATTGTTTATATAACGTATTTTTCCTCCCCTCCATGAAATTATATTTGGCGGAAGTGATTTAATCACATAACACTGAAAAAAAAGGATATAACTTTTAAGGAATCGTATTTATGATGAGATTTTTTTATGAGGAAACCGAAGATATTTGTTTACAAAGATGTTTTTTGGTCACCGAACATATTACCAGTATATTAAATGAATCACAAGAACTGTTAATTAACTTAATGCCCTTTTTTCAAATTGAGAGAATTGGTTTTTCATCATCTATTACTAAATGAGAATGATGTTTCCTAGTTTAACTGTAATCTTTCATCGCTTCCTTTCCCAAATAAGCCCCCTCGCCAATGTCAGCATAGACCATGCTAAACAGGTTAACTATGGCTCAAAATTCCGCAGGGAACAGGTATGGCACGAGCTGTCTGTGGCGAAGGGGGGGAGAACTAGCGACATTTGTACTCGTAGCTTCGAAGGCTACGGCCACGCCGTCGAGAGACGACGCGGGTCGCAGGCGGGGCAG
>BOPP01000191.1:1420411-1466431 GCA_017312745.1 Gryllus bimaculatus | reverse complement strand
GCCGCCCTGGTCTCGCCCCATCTCGCCGCCCTCCTTCGGCCGCGCTCTCTACTCCCGCCTTCTTGCTGCCATATAAGTTTATTGTTAAACAGATGAGCTCGCAGTTACTCACTAAACTTTTTGCGCTTCTATTTGTTTCACACTTTTCGCCCTGGCTGTGGTCACTCTTACTGGTTTTCGTCACCCCAGTCATCCTAGTGTTGGTAGGTGCACCTCGCGTTCAATCATCCGCTAATTAGTGAGGCCGACTCTCCAGATTGGTCGTCTTGTCGATCTGCCTATACGCCTCTTCTCTCGTCATATCTCGTTTTCGGTCTGTAGAGAAACTATTATCCTCGGAAGCCACATATCATTAAGAATCATGCCCCTCTCGCCCCGCCTTCATAATTCAGAACATAACTTCATTCTAAGTGCACAAGGTTAAGACCGCATTCCATGTTTTAAGAATTAATTTAAAAACTACATTATAAGTCAGCATAGATGCAACAACACTTTAGTGTTGCCTTCTGCTCTTCTCGCACTTCGCCTCTCTTTGGTAATATCGTTGGTATTGCATGGAGTCGTCTCACCATCTGCCGCCTGGCTATTTCTTGCCACAGTGTGTCCTTTTAACTGATTACTTCTGTGTGTTCAACGTCGCGATCAGAGGGAAGGATATGGCAAGTTTTTTTTGTGTTTCGCTATTTCGTTGTAGTTGTGTGTCTGTGTGACAGCTCGATTTCATTGGCATCAAGTGCACGGTGCCTGTCTCTGTCCATATAGCAAATGTGCACTGCTCTCTTCGCATTTACGATAGCATAACAGAATATTCTTATTACTTATTATAAGATACAGAACATTTCCAGCATGCGGTGTTCGTGTTCTCGCGGATATGCATGGCATTCGACCTAGTTCGCTACACCACCAGTCCTGCAATAAATAGTGTCATAGATTAAGACGTGAACTCCGCTCAAATTTTTTGTGGTTTTGTGGAGCAGGAGATACTTGTTATCTAAATGTAGGCCGGTGGATTTGAATAAGACCAGTCAAATATTTCCCTGCACTGCTATGCGGTCACAATTTCGTGCTCAATTGTTCACGTTTCAATACATGTTGTCTATGAATACCGAATAATATTACAAATAATCGACATACTTTTCGAGATATCATTTTTGTGTTCACCACTCTTTGACTGGTCGATCAATTACCTAGTATTTCCTTCAAACAAGGAACATATTAATCTGTGTCGCGCATCATCAACTGTTCTACTGTATGTATTAACATTGTTCTGGCTTGGTAATCATGTCTTATTATATTCACAGTTTGTTTTCTTCAATCATCTCACATAGCATTGCTTGCTGATCACATATACAGCTTTCCTCAAGCTAAACTTTGCAATATAAATACACTACCTGAAAGATATCTATGTTGTACTTAGTTATAGCTACATATCTTGTGTGCTGTCATTACCTAAAGAAAAATGATCTTCGTACTCCTGAGTGATCTATGAATCGCGGAAAGGGCGTTATAGGAGATGAAGCTTAACACTTAATGTTGCGAATCTCTTAGGTTTCCATAATGTATTGTCAGAGTGTACGCTGCTCTGTAGATATACGCATAGTTTTCCACTTTAAGTTCTCTGACTGGTTTCCTACGAGATTCTAGGAGTATGATTGGGGAACAAATAGGTGTTTCTTAGCGAAAGAGGTCACAAAGTGGGATTTTAGATATATCCGCGAGTGTTTTAGCTGCTCAGAATAACATACTATCAGAGATCATTGTTACAGCAAAGCACCGTAAATTCAATCTAATCATATTCTATAAGGAGTTAATATTTGTTACATGATATGTGGTACGCAGCTTCGTTTTCCAGTGCACCATATTCAAAATAAATAAAATCGCCTTACAATTACCCTAGATCTTATAGGAGACAAGATAAAAATCTCGCTCATTTGTCCGTAGTAAGATTGATTTTAATATATCATAAGGATTATATGCGGAGAAATTTTTATACGTTTAACTGGCTAGGGACGTTACGTCCTTTTTAGGAGTGTGTGCTAATTTAACTGGTCGCTGAAAGTAGAACTACTAGCTATTGTCAAAAATGACAATATATGAGCACACTCATACGTAGCTAAAGTACACATTGTGTCATATGTGTCAACTTGTGTATATCGCGGCCAAATAGTGCTAGCGTCAATTCTACTACATAAAGCGTTATACATGCATTTTCTTGTGCAGCTATCTATCGTGTCGATAACAGCCGTGGGTGCTTGCCAAACCTTACATAAATTTCAGAAGTGTTTCTCTTCAGCGACGCATTCTTCCATCCTCCCGTGGCGTTCGTTGTCTGCGAGGAGATGTGGAAGAGGTCACGAGCGCACTAAGTCAGGAGCTCTCTCGGTGGGTCCGGAAAGCGAATAGGGTCACGTTATAGTACGCCACGCACACTGCAAGAGGGGTGGGTGCGCGGTGGCAAGAGGCGGTCAGAGATGGCCGATTTGTGGCAAGGCTGATAAATTGCTGCGAGGCTGACTCGTACCAGCAACAAGATCGACCAATTAGAGATTCGCTACACAAAGCTGACCACGACTTTGACACGATATCAGACTAATATTCTTTGGCATTTTTTTCTCAATAGTGAGAGATAGATAGTTAGACTGGGTCTGTACGCATGGCAGGCTATTATCATACGAATAGAGATTCACAAAGTGTATATTAAACAACTATGTGCTCGACTTTTTTCTTAAGATAGAAATTTTCTTGCGCGTTTTCTATAGACGCGCGCATAGACTTCTTATAGACTAGATGCTCTCTATCACATGTCAGTTTATTTTTTCTGCAAATGGTGTAGATAGCGTCTACAGGTGTTCAGTAAAGCCCCAGTCATGAAATACGAATAATTAATTAATTTATGACAAATGACTACTCTCAATATAAGCATGCTTCTCATGATATAATCAATATACGTTCCTTTACGTTGTGGGCAGCGTGGCAGCGGCGTGATCGCCTGTGCCGCGCCGCGTGTCTGATCTCGAGCGATTCCTGAGGACGTGGAACTTGGTTTTCTAAGCGACTAGTGGGCAGCATAAAGCTACGTTGTGTTGTAAAGGTGGGCATGCGGGAGGGCTAGCGCGACGGCGGCCGGCGCGGCGGGCACGGGCGCCATGCCGCCGCGCGAGCGCCGCCGGTGCACGTGCAATGACAGTCGCGGCAGACCGGCGGCGGAGGCGGCGGGCACGCGTGCCGGCGAACACTATGCACCAAATACTCAACGGGGCGAGCGCGGAAGGCGGGCTGGGCGAAGGCGTCACTTTCCTCTCCAATCGCGGCGTGGCGAAAAATCGTCCTCCTGTCCGTCGGACGACGAGGCCCGTCTTGAAGACCGACGACGGGTGGGCACGGGCTCGTCCCCCGCCATGCCGTGCGGGGCGGCCTGTGCGCCGCCCCCGCCCCGCCACGGCGGTTACATGTCGAGCAGGTGCTGGTGTGCATGCGAGGGATGCTTTGGGGACAGTGGCGGCCGTCTGTTGGGGGCGTGCTCATGCCCAGCTTGTTTTGAGGGATTGCTTTGATATATCTTTCAGGCTGAGATTGCGCAGGCCCTTCTCGGAACATGCAGGACGAGCATCCCCCTGGGGCTGGACGGTGTGGGGGCGTCCGTGTGCCCTCGACCAGCTCTCCTCCTTCGGCTGGCCGCGTGCCGCTGTCGGACGGGGGCCGGGCGAGTCGGGCCGCGAGCGCGGCCGCGGCGGCCGACCGGCTTTGGTGCGGGTCGGGCGCGGCGGGGGAGGCGGGGGCGGGCGGTCGCGCGCCCGCGCGCCGCGCCCGTCCCGGCCGCCGCCGCCGCGCGAACGCCGCGAGCGCGGGCGCGCCACGCCAGCGCCAGCGCGAGGGCGGCCAGGGCGAGCGGGGACAGCGCCAGCGGGGGCGGCCGGTGGCTGCGGTGGCCGCGGCGCGGCGGCGCTTCCGGGTGGGCGGGAGGGGGGTCATGGCGCGACTCGCTCGCCCTCTGCCGCGTTGACCGACTGAGAGCTACCGCTCGGGAGTGGCAGGCGGCTCGGTGAAGTGAGCCGGGCCCCCAACTCCTCTACACAGTAGGGAGGTTAGGGAGAGAGGAAGATGGAGGGGGAGAACATTTAAGTAAAGGGGGGAGGGGGAGCGGAGGGCGTTCGGGCGCGCAGCGACGCAGCAGCACCGGCCGAGGGAGCGTGCGGGCGGCGCGTGCGCGCTGCCTCCTCCGGACACTGCCCGGTTAAAGTGGCACGCGCAAATTCCGGTAAAGAATCCCTCAACAAGATCCAAGCACTGAGAATAAATGAGAATAACTCTAATGAGAGGACGGAATTATACTTTTCATAGAGCTATGAATTTTCTATATATGTCGTAGCATTGTTGCGTGGTAACTGCAGCATCCTGGCATCTGAATCCCTGATCCATTGAGTTAATGCTGAGATGACCCCTTGTTTTGCTTCTGGACGTAAATGAAGCTTCACTCTGCGCACGTTTTGTTGAACTCTCCTTTTGATTGTAACGGTAAGAGTAGAGGTAAGGGCGAGTTTCTATTTTGTTAGCAATACAGAAATATCATACTTGCAATTCGTGTACTGATGCAAATAAGTTTTCTATAACTCACAAACGAAAATGACTATTTTTAAAATATTTCTAATCTTGCGATTTTTAAAATTTATTTATTTATTTTTATTAACTAATGTTAAACTTTTACTCACCTCTCAACTATTTATAGTTCTGGAAGGAATTCTGGAACTCCAGAAAAGGTGCGCAGATAATCTTTTCCCCCTACGTCTACATACAGATTTTACTGTTTTTTGACTGAGTAAAACTAAATCTAAAATTGTTCTTCATAAGCGAACACAGCAGTACTTCATAGATACAAGTATCACAACTGGACTTACAGTAGTAGAAAAGTTCGGGTGTATATCTGTCAATATTTCAGATCATACTGTGTTCTGATAACTTGTTCGTTCTTAAAGATACTAATAATGTACAGTAACTGAATCTCAAGGGTCCAGTGTTTTTCGTATTTCAGAAATTCCCCATTATGCAATGTAATACTGTAGAATTTACGTTTGACTGGACTGCGATTTATGTTCACATTAAACAGATTTCCGCCTCATACACGTTCCGCATTTAGCAAGTTTTACTGTATAACAATAGAGGAAAGTGCTCTGTACCCACTTATCTTTTAATTCGGGTTCTATGGTTTCATGGCTGTCTTTTCGACAACATTCTACAGAGACCAATTTCTTGTTCAACCATATACTAAGAGATGGCGTCTTTAAGTTACTACTTAATGTCATCTTTAGTGGCTACTTGTGTCTCCACCGTCATATGGTTTCTTGCAACACAAATTTTGTAGTGCAGAATAGTATATCTTGTAGTGGATTTTTTTTACGGAAAGTTACTCAAACTTACTGCATTCTTAAATGGTGTATATTGAACATTTTATTTCATCGTATTGCATTTCAGTTGTTCGTGTGTACTAAAAGTTGTCGGCTTTCGACAATACGCTATAGTGGCGTAAGGAGGAAAGTAATGAGTGACCTAATGTGGACCTCTCATTTCATGTTAAAACAATCTCTTTATTTTCTCATATTCTTATTCTCGTCGAAATCTATTAAAGATTTCATGAAAAGTGACCAAGACAGAATAAAGGAATTGGAGTACATTGACATGGAAAAGCATTTGGCGCATTTAAAAAAATCGAAGCCTGAAGAAAGCGAATACGTCTCATGTAGCGAAAAGAAAGTAAGGTTGGCTAATGAAAACTATGGAACTGTGTATCAAGCTGCACAACAGCACACACAAAAGAACCGTACATTATGGGTAAAAGGCTGGAAGAGAAAATAGTTTATTACTAATAATAAAAGCTTCTGTTTGCGGGGTACCCTGTACCGACTTGCGAATTAAGGCATCAGCTTGTTGAAAGAAATGATATTGAAAATAATTTTTAATTATGTGTCAAAGAGTTCTAACCCTTTTTTGATTTTAAAAAATGAATAGAAATAAATAGAGTTCATATGTACAAAAACATTTTGAAACGTCCAAAAGAAGAAAATGAGATAATTTCTTGCACAGAAGTTGCAAAATAATCAAATGTGAATAGCAATATTTTCATGCATTTTGTTATTTCCTTTCTTGTTTCTAATCTTAGAATATTTTTAAAGGTAATAATCTCTCACATTGTATTGAATAATATACTACCTTCAAATATTAACCAGAATTGTTTGAGATACTATTTCCCCTTCCTTAATAGTTTACAGCTAATTACATATGTAAGAGATACGTATATATCATCAGGTTCCAAATTATAGCTTTTAACAAACTGTCATATCTGTTAAATATGTAATTTGTTGTACATTTCTTTCTGAAATATACATTCCAAATCATGAAAATCCACAAAATTTCTGCCGAAACCAAAGAAATGATTTACAATTGTATCTTTAAGGTACATAATTCCTTCTCACACGAATAATTTTTTTCTTGCATTTTTTTTGCACGGGACAAGGGCAAGTACGGTGCGGAAAAGAACATTTTATTTTATAATATAAAAGAATTCTATGAAAAGAAACGAAATATATTATATATAAGTGACGGTGTCATTTAATCCTATAGTAAATTTCAACAAGAAGTTTGGTGTTCTTAATTGAGCCCCTTCCTCTGTAAAATAGTTCAACAATAGGAATAGTAAATTCCGTGTCCAAATGTAACTATTTTTACAAAAAAAATATATATTCATAGTTTGTTTGTATTTCTCATAAAAGTATGTCATCTCAAATTTTGACTTTTTATCAGAAATCAGTGACAAAAATATGTGTAAGTCACATACAGTGGCATGAGCAGATAATTGTAATTTTAAACAATATTTCTGTTTAAAGATTGTTGAAACAATATGGTTGTACAATGACATTTTGTTTAATATTTTATTTGCATTGAAAATATGCCATAAAAATGTGAACCATTATTGCACAAGGAATGTTTATATACTATCTTGACTTCTTGAAAGTAAAACATTAGATGTGGTTCTTGAGTTAAGGTCAATGTAAGGCAAGATTACCGTCAATGAAGATTACCATTCAATTTAAACGTGATGCAGAATTGCATTGACTTTTATTATCAGTATTACCGTTAATTTATTAGTTTTTAATCATTTTGTTGGTTTATTTGTTTGTTAGTTGTTTGTAAAAAAACAACTCATTGCTCTTATGAACGTTCACACCCACTTTACTTTAAAGCCCCACTTAAAGATTCCACTTTCGTATATGATAGTATAAACAATTCTGTAATAAAGATGCGAAATGTTTTAATACTTCTATAGGATCTAAGGATTTATTTAGATGGTGTACTGAAAAACAAATATGAAAATTATCAATACGAAATGAATGGTTTTTCGGCCTATTCTGACATGGAATTACAATGTTCTTTGAGAAAGTGTTCATACATAGATAACGTAGGGACGGGTACCGGTCATTTCTGAATGAATATTTCAGGTGTTCTCTGACCATTACCTTTATTTTTCAGAACCATCTAACAAGTCGCATACATCGTTCATTGAATGAAACAGTGACGCCACTAAAACTAGTAGTACTAAAACAGCACGTACTCTCTTGCCCGCACTTAAAAACAAAATTTCACAAAAGAAAAAGTACTAAAATTTTTGAAAAATTGAACATGACCTTTCAAAATTTATCTTTAAGGAACAGAGTTCATTAAAAGAAAAATCTCTACAGTGTTTTAGTTGTAGGAAGACTCCAAAAAACTTTTGAACTTCTGCAATTTTCGAAAAATCTGGGTTTTTAACGAACATGAGACCTACACCCTTCTCTTAAACAGTCTTCACACTAACAACAAATTTAATAAAAAGCGATGGATCTATCTTTTGAAAATGCCTCAGGGGCTTCATGAAAATTACCCCCTAAAATTAAAACATCGATTTCAAATTCAAGGGGACGTAACATCGGCCAGATCGTTTGGGGAATTTCAGTTAAAGAGAAAATCGGCTGAACGGTTTAGTCGCTAGCGTTTAGCCACAGCCGGACAGACAGACATTTGGCCGTCATTCGATTTTTCTGTATCAGGGACCCACAAAACATGGATTCTGGCTACATCATGTGCTAGAGAATCCCTTCCATAATTTAGCAACTGTCTTTATCTACTTTTTGCGTTACCATGTCGTAATAATAAACGTTTAACAAATTTTTGAGGGTTGAATTTGAGAGTTTGCCATAACCCAATTTATTTAATATTTCATCATATGATGAGTATATGGCGGGAGTTTACTGTCATATTTGTAAGGGAAAATGTGAGGTCGGTTGGGATCTGCTGTTATTATCCTGAGCGCCTCAATTATCTTTCCCATAGCAGTAAAAAATGTTTTAAATATAAATAATTTTTGAAGATATTTGTTAATAAATTTGTTGCAGAAATTTTGCTAAATATTTGAGGATATCGATAACTTAAACAAATAAGATTTTCTTGTACACAATTTTCTTATTCAAAACCCCTTTTCAAACACGAGTATGCAACCCATACAACTTTCCCGCTCTGCGGGTTTGACGAATCGTCTGTGTTCACCCGCGATGCATTGCTAGCTATTGCATTATGCGCTTCCTGCTCACTTAAGCACGTATTTACAATTTTGTTACCGAAATTAGTCAACAAGTACAATACAGATCATGAATCGAAAGATCGGTAATTTTCACTCATTAGCATTTTAAACGAAAATAATATATGATAACGGAAATAATAATGAAATATGCGTAACTCCAGAAAAGGCAAAAATTAATTCATTAAATTTTTAATGTATGAAAAATATTTCCCACTGATGTTTTTAAGTAAACAATGTTTAAGTAAACCTCTTCACTTGACACCAGCATATTTATAGGGCAAAGTGCTGATATATCGTCCGTCTCTATTCAGCAATGATAATATTGAGTTACAAAATATGAGTTAAAAACCTATGATCATATTGAGTTACAAAATTTTTTTATGATCATTTGATATGTAGAGTACTAATTTAGGTAAGTCAACCATTTTTATTTATTTATTGGATTCATAGACCTATTTGGGAAAGCTTTTCTGTTTGGAATTCTATTTCAATGAATCTATTTCAGTGAATGAATACATTTTGAAAGTTTAAAGGTATGAGAATTAGTGAACTCTTTAGCAATCATACAATCATCTGAAAAATATTCAAAGGAAATCATCAGAGAATTTTTTAAACTTAGTTTTGGTTCCTGAGGCACACTTTTTCCATATGTTTCCACAGACAGTATAACTTGTTTTTTATAATATTTATGACACCGTCTTCAAATCATAAACCATATCATTATTTGCTAAAAATTTCTTTAAATGTTACCTTCCTCACCGCCTCACAAGAGGAAATCATTTTTGCATAATCTTATGAAATGTAAATACGACACTGTTTTTAATACTTCATGTATAATGCGCAGATATCTCCTGGAATAGTTATCTCCAAGAATTGCGTATTCCGAGAATAAACAAATTATTTAATTTTAACGTCAACGACTTACTTTTATTTCACAGATAACTCTCTAGTGTTTATCTGAAGAGGCGTCTGTGAGAGAGAAAGTTGGTACTGCATTCAATAGTGTTTTGTCGAAATATTTATTCTTTACATGTCACGTTTTGCGCATTTCTGAAGTTTCCGCCCAATTCGAATTGTGCTTCCTTGTGTACACGTATGTGTTGCATGTATGCGTTACGCAACACACACGCGCTGGAAACCTGTTGCAACGTGTTGCTAACATCAATGTTTTCCTATTTTTAGAAGAATTCTTGGACAAGCATAGAGGCTGTGTATAATGCATAAACAACTACGGACAGAACGGCAGGGCACTGGTGCCAAAAATATGTCTCCTTAAAAAGAGAGGCAAGGAAATATTCAGGACAAAAAAGGCAACAGCGACTGTAGACTGGAGAAGTACCAGTAAATTTGAGAAACAACCTTATTTTAGAGAAAGTGATCGAAATTATTGCTGTTTCTGAGAAAGTGAGCGAAGCAGATTTGGTACTGACTCCCAATCCTTCCAAGATATTGAAGAGAATTTTGAGGACGGAGGGGTGTCCATTGTCATGATGGAGCCGTTGGAGCTTGCTTCCACAGAAGCTTCCCCCGTAGCTCCAGAAGAAAAGGAAAGCCAGGTGGTGTCGTTGAAGCGACACACTCCTGCCACGCTCAGGAACCCGCTCCACCCTGCATTGCTCTGTCCAATTAACAGGGAGTCCACTGAAAGTGGAGCACTTGAAAGAGAAGAGATCGTGGAAACAGAGGAAGAGTCCAGATCCCGTATTTCTGTTCCTCCTAAAAACTTAAGTGGAACACAGAGGAGAAGGAATCCTCAACTGTCGGCAAGCGGGAGGAATTTGGAACCTTGGAGGAGAAGCAACACTCTCCTCAATCAAGAGTCTCTGAATCACCAGAAAAAAAACATGTCATGGAAATAGAACACATGTGACGCTTCACACATTGCAGAACGAAGTTGAAAAAAGTGAATTTGAAAAGGAAAGAAGGAAAAAGGGGGAAAGGGAAGAGTCTCTCTTCCAGCTTCATAAGAAAGTATGTTGCTGGGTATGGAAATAAAACGCGAAAATTAAAAAAAAGTTTATTGTAAATTGTCTTTTAAATTATAATAAATCATTAAACTAAGCAATAAACTGTTCTCTGGTTGTGTTATGTTCCATATTCTTCATTCTACTATTTCCCTGTTCATTGCGTAAACCATCTTCTTAGTATCTTCATCGCATCTTCATAGTATGTTGATTTCCTCCGAGACTGTGAGTTCTAGATCATTGAATTTTATGGCAATGTTGTGTAAGATTGCACATGCCACTATAAAAACCTCAGTGCGGTCTTCCTTCAACCGAAACCCATTGGCAAGGATAGGAAATTTTCTCTTCCAGATCCCATAGCTCCTTTCCACTGTGTTCCTTGTTCAAATATGTGCCTCATTGTACAGATTCTCTGCAGGGGTGTTGGTTCGCAATTTGGAGTTCAGAGGTATTTGGTCAAGGTATAACCAGAATTCCCTAATAACACAGAATCGGCCTTTCTTTCCGTTTAAAATTTGTTTCAGACATGAATTTTTGAATATGGTCTGGTCATGAGTTGACCCAGATCCCTAATGGAAAATGTTCCATCTCTATATAATTCTGCAGTGTCTCCTAACGGTAACTTTACTTGTAAATGTGTACAATGAATGGTACCAATTATTCTCGTAAACGCTGCACTTTTAAAAAATTATTCTCATATTATATTTTGAATATCTCCTTGCGGGAAATTAATAAATCGGGGAGTCAGTTTGGTAATGGATGGATTCACTAACCCTCTTGATAATCCTGCTGGCCGTAGATTTGTGTATGCCACAGAAATTTCCCCATACATATTAAAAACGCACCATAAGCATAAAATCTCATCGCCAGTTGCGATTGAATAATAGGAGGAACTGAATGGTTCCTGTAAAGAACTGAAATAGTTGTAATATTCCATAAAATAAAAGTGATATTGCAGTCATTAACCAGTTAGCAATACAGATTTTGATGCGAGATAATCCTTTGCTGTTTCATTTTGTCGCCATGCTTAATGACTCTTGTATTTCTCCGTATTTTTATCATTTACAGGGACTAATTGAAAAATGCGTTTTCATTACTGAACCCAAAAATTATATTTCCAATTTTATTTTTATTTTCAGTACCCCTACGAAACAATTTTAGCGAATATTAACGAAATCTCGTTAAAAACTCATCATCGTAATCGTTCTATAAATAGGGCCTGGAACGAATCGTTCTTGGTTTTCGCGACGACAGATACACCCCGAACAAGAATTCATCATCGCTATCCCAAATCTTAATTGCTTCTGATTCTGTTCACAGTAGACGCGTCTCACTGCTGCTTCTACTTTTAGTTCTTTCATGTTATTCACTGAATATCTCCGCAAAAATAGTGGAATAGTTTATCATCAGTTAATTCTGTGGATAAGCACTATTCCCAGCTCGTACAACCGGTTTTTCTTTTATCCACGAAATAAAATTTATCTCGGCTTTATTCAGTGTTCGTACAACTGGGCCTTAATGATCCAAAATGGCGGTCACATGGTAAATAGCTCTGTCCCCGGATTGGAAAGAACTGCTGTATTATTTCAAATATTTTCATTCCTCTTAATGATAAAAGAAATCGTTTAATGTAGATGGTGGTTCAGGTCACCACAACCATCAGAAAAATGTAAACTGCGTAACTGTATCAGGAATATTTTTACTAATAAAACCAAGAATGAAACTAACAACTTCATTAAGTCCTTCTTTGGATATACCTTCATGGAGCATATAAATACGACATTTTTAACTTTTCAAGTCGTGAATATCAAAAAATTTCCCCAGAGCTGTCTATAATAAAATACTTCTTGCATTGGTATGTGTGCCAGTGGTAAATTTTCCTGAAATCGATGACCATACCACAAGAAAATTCATTCTTTTTGCATTCATTGTCTACTTCTTTCAGTGTAGCATAACCTTTTAAACTCCTTTTGTTTGTAAAGCTGAACTAAAGCTGCTCGTTTAATATTTTCTGCCGAGATAGAGGTTTAAAGTTTTATACTTAACTCCTCACAATTCCAACGTACGTTACCCTCTGGCGCACCCTGTGGCATGTAACCACATGCAACCATCCTGCACATGTACTGTTTCAACACTAAAAACATATATTTCAATCAATGTTAATCCTCACAGAGTGCATTGGGATATATGATATTTCTTCGCAAAACATACCTACATACAAGCTATACATAGATACAAAAAATGAAAAAAGCCAAAAAGTGGACATGTGATGTTTCAATTCTAATCGATTCAATTGTATACAAGAGAGATGAAAAAGACATCATAATGTTTGTTAACACACACCTCTCACATTTCCTTGCTATTTATCCGAGAAACTACAGAAATCTTGCGACCAGCCAGCTGCTAGAAATTGATGGAGGATCACATTCAATTTTTCAAAAATAGGAGTAGTTATGCCACAATCATCCTATTTTATAAGCAGATTTTCCCCAAAACGTCCCCAAATTGTTTCTTTAAGTTCTTATTGAATAGAGCAAAGTACGCTTATACAAATGGAGCAGGTCCCGGTGAACTTTCAGTATTTTCGAAAAGTGCAAACTATTAAAACTGCAAAAAATTAAAAAAGTTTAAATTTGCAAACCTACAATATTCATAAATTCAATATTCGAAGATTTTTCCTTTCTGAAATCTGTTCTAAAATATAGATCTTCAAATAAGGTTATGGTTTTCTTAATATACGGGTAGTTTTGACGTAATTTAATTTTAAATATTTTCAACTAGAATATTGAAAATAGAGACATTTTATTAATGAAATCTATTCTTTAAAATTACATCTTAAAATAATGTAAATATAAATCTTTGAATTTTTGGAAATATCAAATGCAAATGTTCAACTTCCTTTTTAATGGGACTGGAAGTGTGCGATTACCTGTAAGGCTTAGCTGCAGTGAATCGTGAATGACTTGCTAATCCCAAGAACTTGACTTCGAATCCCAGCGTGGAAGAAAAATTTGATGGTTGTAAACACTTCTGAAGGTTAATGTAATATTATAATATTGCGTAGTTCATACACTTTATGCAAGAAAGTATTTGCTGTTGTAGCAACAGTTTTCGTGTGCTTCATATTTCCGTTTTCGGATGCATCATTCAAACTAAACGTACTACCGTTGTGAAAACATGAGAAATATTTTCATTTGAATCACAATAGACGAGCCCAATAAGCTTCGAGATACGGCAAGAGTGCGTGTGCAAGATAAAGATCTAATGAAAAAATGTAGTGGATGGGAGAGAGAGCCCGGGCAATGCTTCACATTTCCGTAATGAAATCGTCTGCTTAACCGCAAATTGTCTACATGAAGTTTCAATATCTTTTCCTTTATCTTTTTCTAGGAGGAAGTGTAAGCATGTGTTTTTCTAGTATGTTTAACTTTAATAGGTGTACATTTTTATACCCCGCGATTAAAAATGTCCCATTTTGTAATTCGTCTAAATGTTTTTACTTTACACGGAAATTCAGAAATCTACATATTCTGTTTAACATGTAAGCAACCTGTACATACACATTAGAAATTTTCTCTCCATTTTCCAGAGGCGACTCATGAACAAATGTGCAGGGTAAACAAAACATTACTGAACAGCGGCGGATCCCGGGAATGGGAAATGGGGACCACACCTCACCTTAATCAATTTTTTTGTAATTTTTACAATTTTAAAAATTGTCTCATTAATATCGTTACTTTTCAAAGCATTATTTTCAAGAAACACAAGCAGGCGTGATTTCAAGATATTAATTTTCTTAAAAAGTGTTGCTCTGAAAATAATTCAGAAATCTGTATTAATTTTTTCAGGCGTTTAAGATTCACTGAATTACACATATGATCGTTTGACATTCCATGTTTTATGTAGCTTTTGATAAATGTTTCATATCAAAATATCCATATCTATTCCAAGTAGTCTTCTAATTTGATAATAAAAGATATGGCCAACACTATAACTTAACTTTCACTTCACTATCTGTGAGTCATATGTGTCAATCATAATCACAAAGGATTAAATATTCTTGCATTTTTTCGCCACCGCGATGTAGGACTCAACATAGGAGTAGATCGAACATTGTCCACAATTTGACTCTTTTCTACATCGTTAAGATGATAAAACGGTGTACGTATTAGTTCATCCGTTACGTCTGGCAATTTAACGTAAAATTAGATTTAAATATAAACAAGGGGTACTACAGAATGGTAAAGACTTTCTTGTATTAGTTTTCTATTTCCTATGGTCTCGGCGAGTTATTCAAACTTGCCACATACTCTTGCCTGCTGCCATCTATCGTCGCCATTTAAAAAATTCTTAATTTTCCGGTTTACTAATAGTAGAACGTAAATATTATATTAAGAATATTAAAGGACAGTAAAGTAAACAATCCTAAATGGCAATTTTCCTTGGAAAAATTTGGACTCGATTTAAAAATTGGTATTTAAGCGCTACTGTAAACTCGAAATTTGAAGCTCTTTTTCAAAGAATTTTCGAAAATCTTTATTTGAAGTATTTTTAAGTACTTTAACTCACAAACACAATAGTGTTTACAAATTGTTGAAAATGTGTACATCAACGTTGTGAGAAATCTTTCAAAAAATTCACATTTGTGTAATTTTTGAAAAAAATACACCGAAATAAACTTATTATATATTAAAGAGTAGAATTAGCATTATCTGTTCGGAATATTTGAAGAAAAAAATGTTGATCGGTTTTTGAGAAAATGGCGTTTGAGTGTTCCTGAAAATGAGTTTTGAGCTATTTTTCACTGAAAATGGTGGTTTGTGAGAAACTTTATGTCATTATTTAAAGCACATGTACACATAGATACATTAATGTGAACAAACTAATATAAATATTAACGCCATGCGAGAGAAGTCAAAAAATTACATTTTTGTAATGTTTGAATAAAACAAAAGAATAGAGAAATATTACGTTTATGTCACGATATAAAGCACATTTAGCACTATCCCTACCAAAAGTTTACAGAAAAATTGGATTTGGATCAAAATTTTTTAAATTTGCACATATTGCAAGCAATATTGCAGGAAGTCTACTAAAATTTTCCAAAAAATGTACATGACCTTATGATGAAAGAACTCACTATGGAGAACAAATTGTATTTTAAGGCTAAATCTCTATCTTTAATTTTGTAATTGCAGGAAGACACTGAAGAAAATTCATTCTTTTAAAATTTTCGAAAATTCAGAGTTAACCGTGAAAATCGGACCCATGCCAGATTTATAACTGTATTTTTCTCTATTCTTACACGAAATTTGGAGAAAAAATTGTAGTCCTTTCTGAGAAACTGATGAAATTGTCCTCGGAGATTCATGTAATGTACCCCCAAATTTTTAAGATTTTTTTCAAAATCTCAAAGATTTGACTCGAGCCAGATCGACGCGGGTTTCTTCAATTTGGAAAAAATCCTTCGAATGGTTTAGGCGCTAGTAGTGTTCACAGACGGGCAGACAGTTTTGAAAAGAACCACTTTTTCGGTATCAGGTGACCCCAAAACGCGTAATTCCATTGAAATCTCGAAATCGTTTTTCCCCAGCATGTCATAACTTGTCCTATACTACGTATATTCGTACGTATACGGGAAAGTAAAAATTATAGTTCCTAAATAATAACCACTCCTGTTGTAATTTTCTTAGTACAGAGAAAGTTATGTAATGCTGCAGAGAATCGATATCGAGATTCGAACGGAAATGCACGGTTTGAATTGAATTGAATTGAATTATGCCTTATTTTACGTGGCGAGACTCAGGCCATTAGGCCTGCTCTTCCGTCTGACCACGCAAATTTCGCTACGCTCCTTTCACCAACTAGGAGAGAAAGGAGGTATTTCTTGGGCGAGAAACAGGCGATTTGAATTTAGCTCAGAGGCGTCATTTAGGCTTGAGGATCTTTTACATGCAAGTAAATCTACGAACATGGGACAGCCGGCTTTACTTCCCCTCCGAAGGAAGGCGTACGAAGGATTTTTTCGCCCTTAAAAATCCACGGCTTCGATCGGGTTTGAACCCGCCAACTTGGGTACAACAGTCCAGTACGCTAACCGTTACACCATCGCCGCCGCAAACGGTTTGCGGACCCCTGATACTGAAAACTGTTGTTTTTTAAACGCCCGTCCCTCTGTCCGTCTGTAAATACCACTACCGCCTAAACCATACGTAGGATTATTTTCCAAAATGGATATTCCCTGCTCGATCTGGTTCGACTCAAGGAGCTGCGATTTTTAAAAAATCTCAAAAACTCGCGGGTACTTTACACGAAACCGCCGGACATTTTCATTTTTTTTTCCGTTGGTTAGAGTACTGCTCCAGCATTCGCCAGGTATTTATCGGAGAAACCACAGAAAACTGCAGATCAGCGGAGGCGGCCGGTAGAATTCTCCTCGAGACATCGACTGATCTAGTTCATGAACTAGTGTCGAAAATCCTGCCACCATCGGGACTCGAAGCTCAGATCTCCCGGCGAGAGAAACTGCAGTGAAATGACTTGATGCCATGAGCCATATCCCGTTCGTAGCGAGGTGAAAAAAAAAGTTTAAGTATTATTTATTTTTGCAGGGAAAGTTGGGGTGACGCAAAAGATGTGGAAGAGAATAGGGAATTTTTTAAGAAGGAAAGCAGAGGGAGTAAAGAGGGAGGAATGTATGAGAGGGCGGTGGCTCCAAATTTGTGTATTAAATTTTCCCTTCGAAGAGGAAGGTTAAAGAACGCTGAAAAAATGGCGGAAATTTCATTTTAATTGAAATCCCGGATGTTTTGAAAATTGTAAATGTTCATATTTATCTGCGTCTTCTAACAACTGCAATTATTTTTCCTGAATAAAATTTGTTGTTGAATGTCGTATCTGCAAATAAGTGATTTCGAAAATACGAGTCGTTTTTCCATAATTTTGGGTGAAATACAGGCAATTTTTAACGAATTATCTTTTCAAAAAAGTTTCCATTTTTATTTCAATTTTCTCCTAGTATCATAGAATGGTAAAAAAGAAGAGCTAGTCTAATTTCGGAAAATTCCAAAAAGGTAGTCTATATTTCCGAAAATTGTCGAACGTTAGCATTTCAAAACTACAAGATTAAAAACAGAGGTTTTTGTTTTTAACACTATCTGTCGTTTTCCTCTAATTTTAGGTTGAAAATAATGCACTTGATATAAAAAGCATTCACTCAAAAATCTCTCCACATTTTCCTATAATTGTTCTTCACTAATAAAACAAGAGCCACTTAAAAGAACGATGCAGGTCGTATTTTTGTGGAACCTTGCAAGTTGAACGTAATTGAAGAGACAATTAGATTTTTAAGCGTCTGCCCAAGTGAGTACGTCTGAGCCACAGTACAAGTCACGGCAAGTTAACTCAATGAATCTAGTCTCGGCGCGAAAAAAAGAAAGCTGGTTGGAACATTTTTCCAGGTTGATGTAGTAGTACAATATTGCGAAGCCGTTACAAACAATGCAAGAAAGCATGTGCTGTTGCAGCATCACTAGCTTTGTGTATTAATATTTTCGGCGACGGCACATTTGGGTCATTCCATGTAAAATCACAAAAATGTAAGAAAAAGTTGTCCTTGATGTTTTAAATGTTTTTCCAAGTATTATTTTTCAAGATTATATTTATTTTCAAAACTTTTGAAAAACGCTCGCATCACTAAATTATTCATTTTTAACTCCTGTTGTAATTGTGTCAGAAATGTAATATTTTGCATGCTTGTTAAAGAACAAAATATGCTCTTTCTTTTGATGTATGTATTAAATTTTTCTTTTAAAACAAATTAACCATTTTTTTAAAATTTTTCCCAAAACTTGACAGTTAAAAACTTGAAAAAATATAATTGTAGTCTATGAATAATTCTACATACGTCTGTTAAGTTACAAAGTGGAACACCAAAATGATTCTGAGAAATTAAATATAATAGAAATGTCTACTTGCTGATTTGCTGCAGCGTCTGCTAGTGTCACCTCTCAAGCACGTGCCCATCAGCAGTAGACGATTACCATCAATATACAACCATTCATAGAACAATAAATAGTAGAAGTATCCCTTCACATCTTACTATGTGACAGATATATTCATGTATATACATGTTTACATATACAGAGAAACACCTCTTTCCTACCTCCCCATCAACGCGACCACCCCTCTTCCCTACCACGTTTTTCGAGACTGAATGTTTTTCCCATAAGACCAATACTTTAAAATCCCCTTTTTTCCGACCACCCCTATCACCTGGAAATGACTATCAATTCCTCTACAAAATCACACTTTTCCCCCTTCAAGGAGACCACTTTTATCCATGTTTCGAGACATGTTTTTCGATGTCTTTTCTTGTTAGCTGCAACTCGCAGCCTTGGTGGCAACCGGCGATGATCCACGCGATAGGGGGTGCCGTGCCGTTTGTCCCCTGAAACAATTATAAATTGTTTTATAAACTGCTGATTTGGACGTGCTGATTTGACTGAAGAAACAGTGCATGACACCAGTGTAAGCGTCATCGAGGATTTGGCTAAATCCTGCGGGATTGATGATGACGTTGCTAATACAGTGGGTCGATTGTTTCACTAATTACAAAACCTAAGATGACGAGGTTTCGGAAATTCTCCCGGGCGACAACTTTGAAGAACGGAGTGACGGAGAAAGTGATAGGTTTCAAGTTGAACCATTATTATTACCTCATACACTCTCCAGTATCAGAAGTCATAGGTTATTAGCAAATTAATTAAAAAATGACTAGTTAGTTTGTTAGGTGAGAGTGAAAAATAATATGAATACATTATTGTGGCTGAACGTGTGAAGAAATTAAAGCAGACACCTATATCAGATTTTATGCATAAGACAAATAAAGAGTAACGTGAGTACGGTATGTACAATAGTTTTAATGCTTGTTAATAAATTTAATGTTATTTGAATTATTTGTAGTTCTTATTAAAAAACTAATAAATCCATCGAGTGTATGTATTTACGTCAATGTCCAGAATGCAGACTTGATTAGTTAAATCACTTCATGAAGACCACCTCTAAAGACGACGCTTTTAAGGTGCAAATTTAGGTGGGCGGTATAAAGGGATTTCACTGTATACCTTTTTAGGTCGCCTTTTAACATCTTGCTCACATAGCGACCTTACGATTGTTTTAACTGCAGGGGAAGTAGGAATAACATGTAAGGACAACACGAACACTAAGCCCCATGCTCGAGGCGGGATTCGAACCCGCGACTCTTCGAGCCGAGACAGACTTAGCGATCCCTGCTACCCAGGACGGCACATATCGGCTTCATAGCCGATTAAATTCAAATTAAAAAGTGTCAAACAAATACAATTTAGTATTAAAATGACGGACTATTTATACGAATAAAAGTATGTTATACAGTTAATTAAATTGATAATTATTTTATTTCATTTTACAAATAATATCATTAATTGACAAATTCATAAAGAAATAAAATTATTATTTTTTTTTAATTTATTTACTGTCGCATCGACAAATAAGGTCATTAGCGTTTCAATATTTGTAGAATGAGTTAACAACTGGTTATTGCTTTAGTGTTAATCCTGAAAGAAATTACAAACATAGATACTTGGTCAAATGATTAGAAACATAATACTTGGTCAAATTTTCATACTTTCGGTCACAAATAACATATTGTACATCATACAGTACTTGATCAGTCTTAGTAGATGGTCTAGATATTTATAGTTGAGCTAAGAATTTATTTTATTTACAGTGAAAACAATTTCAATATAATATCTACACACAGACTGAAAAATCCTGGACACTCCAGTAGGCCGCAGTATATCAATATATACATCTGGTTAAGTTTATATTGCATGTATAAATAGATCATTTCAGGTTTGTATGTATTACATAACAGCTAAATCCTTGTAAACCTGGAAAATTAACCATTAGTAATCTACATTAATGTTCATGATTTTATAATTATATTAGGTTTTTACATTATACTATCTAAGTCAATTGGCTTATTTACAATGATTATGAACATAGCTCTAGAACGAGAGAATAGGTGTCTATCAACATTCCCAAAACAGGTCGAATATCATCACGGAAATCTTTGTTTGCTACTATTGCAGGGTTCTTAGATGCTATGCAATTTTCCAAGACGTTCTTTTATTGGTTAAAGTTTAGGGGAAACTTGACTGAGTTGTCTTCATTTTTGCTTTTCATGAGTTCAATGAGTTCTTACAAAGTATAGGTTGGAACATTATTATTTATAACTGTCTTTTTCCTCTTGTTTTCTTTGATAGTTTTGAAGCACCACTACTCAGCAATTGTGATTGATTTTTGTCTCTTGCCGCTTGTGAAGATGTTTCTTAGGGTGGTGCTCTTTTAAGAATAGCAGGGAAATTGTTTGTGTTAAACAGAGACACTTCTGATAGTTTCAAGGAACTTGGAGTAGCACAAAAGTTGTCACGCGGTTTATTTTAAAGGGGGTTCGTTAAGTATATTAATTTATTTTGCTTGTACCTGAGAACTTGTAGTAGAACCAGGGTTGTCATCATGATCATCTGTAAGGGATTCATTTATTACATTGGCTTCCATTATTTCAGTTGGAATTGATTTATTTGGGCATATGTCGGCAAAATGCCAGGCTTGTTTACAACTAAAACAAGTTACTCCATCGGATGAGAAATAAATTCTGTAGGTAGTACTGTCATAAAATATGGTTGTGGATTCTGGTAGGTTGTTTACGTTATCGGAGTCTACATCTACCTGACTTCTAAAACTCATGATATGTGAAAACCTGGATCTGAAATGCCCGCTTTGAGTAAACTGATTTTAGATGAACATCGAATGTTTATTTTCGCTAATTAATTTTCAATTACAACATGGGTAATGATGGGACACGAGTTTGATGTAATTACCCTCTTTTGCTTACTAATGAGAGGGTTACTACAGACAGTTCTTTGGTACATATGTTTAAGGTGACTTGAAAGTATCAGTTATGTAGTCTGCAATTTCCTTAGTGCTGAGAAAGACACATATTCGGTTATTGGAGATATGGGACACAAATCCTATATCACTGGCATTAACAATATAGGCGAATTTACTTATGTAATAATTTATGGTCATTCCTTCTTGAGACCATTGCTTGGTCTTTAGTCTGGAACATCTCTGTCGATGATGCTTTGATGTTGGATTTCATGAGTTCCGCGTTGGGATCAACGTATGATAAAACTTTGGTTATTTGACATTTCTGGAAGATTCCATGACAGTAGGAGGCTCGCCGTTGCTACGGCTGCATCAAAAACAATTCTTAATGTACCATGGTATTAGTAGTATATAACCCTGGATAGAATTTTGCCACTCGTGACACAATATATTATAAGATATCACAATGTGTTCGGTGCGACGGCTGGAAGCAAACTGAGTATGTATTTTCTTTGTGTCTTCTATTTTTTATTATATCATTGTTGCAATATTCCTCTTTCTGGGTATTGTTCAGCGTTTCTAAAAATATAAAGGAACTGTTCTTCACATTATCATCAGCCCACTTAAATAACACCCTGGATAAATTAATAGGTTCCTGTCTGGCCTGTCTCGAGGCTAGCTTTTCATTGAGAATATTATAGCTGCCAGGTCGGTCACTAAGTCGCCAGGTCCCTTTCCATAAGGCGTAGCGAAGCGAAGAAATTCCATTCAGCACTCACACTGAAGACATCTTTGTGGAAGCATTAACTCGCATTGTTTTGTAATGCTAGTCACTGACCCCATCCGAAAAAAAATCTGTTAACACTGTCATAATCTTACTTGGGAGGTGTTATGACAGTCGACAGCTACGCGCGGTACCGACAACATCGTCCGCGCTGCTTGCGACTGCATTGTGAAGTACTTCTGGTGACAATCTAACGCACATATCAAGTATCACATTACGTGACATCTCACAAAACTGTGGCTTCGTGTGCCGCTGCCTTTGGGGGACACTAGTCGAAACCATGACCACCGTAATCAGATTAAGTGATGTTGTCATCAACGTATCCTCAACTGCTCCTAATGCACAAACCAAATCTTGGAGCTACTACTGCTGAAGTCTTTCCAACCAAGAACCAAGCAATCATCATTGAGTCGCATGAAGGGTTAACACTGAAAGACTATGTGAGTAAATTAACTAACATTTTACAAGGATGTGATATTCGTTTTGTGTCACGTATTGCCAACACCAGGATATGTTTATTCTTAAGTTCAATATTGCTGATTATATTACAGATAAACACAAGTCTCTCACTATTAATGATATTGAAGTAAGTGTCAGATCCTCACTTAGTAAACATATCGGAGTTATAATAGCCAATGTTTGCCCTGTTATACCACATGAAGACAACATAGAAGCTCTTTACAATTTTAATGTTCAAACATCATCCAATATTACTTTTGTAAGAGTTGATATACTGTAAATGATCCTAATTTGTCACTTATAGAAGGTAGGTATTCATTCATCCTGATTAAATTCATAAATTACCTTCATGTATGTAAATTCAATATCAATACACATCTTGTAGATTATATTTTCGATTTTTTCAATGTTCAAACAAAGAGGACAATTCTACCCTCCTTTGAACCAGTTAAGCTGCTCATCTGATTCAACTTTCTGCCCTGAGGCCTCCTAGAACAAAGATACACACTGTACTGTGGACACTTACGACATGTCATTGCCGTCAACCTAGATGTTCATGAGGCGTACGATATGGTCTAGTTACATCGAGTAATAAGGCTACTTAAAGAGGTCGGCATTAATGGTAACGTTTTTACTTTTATCATGAATTTTACTAGTAATCGATGTATCCAAGTACGTGCTAATAAACAGTTATCTGAAATAATCAAGCTTGAAACGGAATTCCACAAGGATGTAACTTTAAGTGTAACTTTATTTTTTATTGCAATTAAGGATGCTGGTCAGATTATCAAATCACCTACGATCATCCGCAAGTATACGGATGACATGCTAATTCTCAGTAATGGAAAGGATCTCTCCTCTATGTAGAGGATTACACAAGATGCATTAAACTTAATACATAGCTGAACGCTAACCTCAGCATACATTATATCTCTAACCAAATCCGAATGCTTATTGATATCTAGAAAAAATATAGATGATCTTGACTTACAAATGGGAGCCGTAGCGATAAGAAGAGTCTTCTCGACTAGAATCCTTGGTCTTATTTTTTAAGACCAAGATGTAAGCATACTTTCAAAAAACACATCAAAGATCTCATCACTGATGTAAAAAATGAACAAATTTACTATCATGCATGGACTATAACAACTGAAGCGCAGACAAACATACCTTGCTCATCACTTACAAAGCTATTATCCGTAGAAACAGCTACAGAATTCATAGGTCTCCCCGTATTAGTTTTCTATTTCCTTTGGTCTCGGCTAGCTAAGCAAACTTGCCACATACTGCTGCCATCTGCCGTCTATCGCCGCCCAAAATACATTTTTTGGAATTTTCTTAATTTTTCGGTTTTCTTAGAACAGAACGGAAATATTATTTTATGAATAATGAAGAAGGACTTGAATTGTTTTAAGAAGTTATTGTATTTTTCTTTTTAATTGTCACGAGAATAAAAAAATTATCTTAGTTTTAGTTTATCAGGCGACAGAAATCAGCTGCTGGCGAGCCCGCACATGCTCGGAGAGGTCGTCGTTGGGCAAGTGGCGATTTGCCTCTCGTTGACTCGTGTCTCTTCTCATCCAAATACGTTTGTATTCTTTGAAATTGTTTTGGGATTTTGCGTATACGTTTCAATGTTCGTGTATTTCATTTGTGTATAGGTGGGACAAACGTTTATGGTATAAAGCAAAAGTGAAAATGATACCTCCTTACTTACGAGGATCTAATGTAAATTCATAGATCGACTTGTTAGACTTTGGCCCTGATAGATAAGGAACTCGTCATTTACCTGGGATTGGCAGACCACGTTCTACCAGAGTCAAAGTGATTTCCTTTACATTCTAAACACGAATGCATGATCAGTTGTATACCAATCAGGAACAAATGTCACATTGTCACTTCGCTCTATGAAATGTTCCGTATTTCTGATCCACACTGCCCACATATCAAACGTCTCCTAAAATTTAGTGTAAAAGAAATTGTAAAATCAAAATCACAAGACTTAACTCAAAATGACTACAAACCTAAATATTAATATTTCGACAAATTGTATACTTGAAATTATTTAAATATTAATATTGAGGAATATATACAATTAATAAACAACTATATAGTTTCAGTATTAAAGGTACAGGAAAAGTTTGAAAAAACGGGAAACTTTACAATTATATAAGATGTGTAATAAGATGTGTGTCAGATTATTAAGCAAACATTATTTTAATAAGTATCTTGAAGAAACTTTGGTGACTAGTGCATTGTGACCTTTACCTATCTGTGGTTGACACAGATACCAACGCTACATTCAAATCGCGAGGGCAGTGCCCTCTGCAAGAGGTTGGAAACCCCTATTTATATATTTTTTAGATAATTGAATTGTAGTGTCCGTGCCGACCGACGCGGTAGAGAGCAACGGAGAGGAGAAGGCATTGAGACGCGAGAGAGGGAGGTCGAAAAAGTGTGCTATTGGGGAGTGGTGGTGAGCGTGGTGAGGACAAAGGAGAGAAATGGACACTGAAGTTGCTGCGGCTAGGTTTACGGGCGCATATTCCGTACACTGTTTTGCCGTGTAAGAACCCGGATCTGCGTCGAGACGTCACCAGCCCACTGACCGTCGTAAGCTTCGCGCCATTGGGTGGGAGCAAGGAACCGAGAGGAGGTCGGTAACAATCGTCTTTCCTATTGTTTTCTCCTTATCTTTCGCTACGAACTTACCATGAAGCGAGAACCATGAAGTTCCCTTTTCACTAAGACATGACAGGAGGCTCTTGACAGTATTTCCGTAGTGCCCCAAGCCACCCCTTTAATGCGTACGTTCAGTGGTTGCGTGTCATGACATCCTCCAGTGTAAATAGCGGTCGTTAGACCCTGCATAAGTAAAAAGTAAATGCAGAGGTCAACAAGCCCCCATTTACGTGAATGTTGTAATGAGTACTCAGAAAGTGCATGTAACTTGAACTTCACTTTATGCTTCGCGCTTCCTTGCTATTGTTGTCAAAGTGTTAAAAATTGTATCATTGTAATTGAATTTGTTAATTTGTGAATGTTTTTCTTCAACAAAGAAGAGAAACTTTATGCTAGATTGACTTTGTTACTGTACAAAGGGTAAAGTTTTGTTTAAGAATATATGTATTTGCGTTTGGAAATTTTCTTCATACATAATTCCGGTTCTAAGACAAAAAAATACACATCCTGTATACAAAAAAATGGTTTTTTTCTTCTGTTGATTATGAACAGGTAACGGTCATGAACTTCTAACATTTACAAGTAATGTAAATGAAGTTAGAAATGGTTTCTGTATTATATTAAAGATTCTGTTCTTTTCTTCTTGGTTCGTCATTCTTCAATTTTATCATGTAATATTGCCCCGTTCTTCTGTGAACGAGTGTTTTGTCTTACAAGTACGGTAGTCATTCAAATCACCTAATTTCCAAAAATAAGGTATTTCAAAAGTTTCTTTATGCATGTTAGATTTTATTTTGTTCATGGTATGAACTTAGTAGTAGTGTAGCGAGTTATATTACACCCTAGGGTGTCCCTCGCGTCCCAGCTTCCACATCTCTCTATCGGTTTAGTCTTCATTGCTCAATCCTCTCTTCTCCACTGCCTCATCCACTTCCTCTCCCCAAGTAAGTGTACCCATTCCTCTTCGTCGATGGGTAGCTGGTTGCCATTTCCACAATATTTTCGGCCAACGCTCTTCGTTCATTCTTTGCATGTGCCCATAACATTTTAGCCTTTTCAGTTCTATGGTGTCAATTGTGTTAAAACTTACTTCCGCTTTACGTTTAATTTGTTCGTTCTTAACTTTATGCGTTAAAGTCAGTCCGAAACTTTGGTGCCAGAAGTCCATTTCCATTGCTTTCAATTTCTTCTCGCTCTTTTATGTTACTTACCATACCTCAGATCCATAAAGGGCAATATTTTCTACAACACACTTATATAATTTTCTTTTTACACTTTTACTTAGATTGTCTTTACATATTAGTGGATGAAATTGTCTTATAGCCACTCGACCTTTTGCACTTCTGGTTCTAATATCTTGCGTACTGCCTCCATTTGCAGTACTCTTCATATAATCTTCGCAGCATGAATAGAGAATCGTCTTCGTCTTCAGCCAACACCACCTGATCATCTGCAAAGTGTAGAGAGAATAACATAGCCACCAATTTAATACCCATATTACTACATTTCTTCCTCCATCTTCTCAGGGCTTCACTCACATATATTTTAAACAAAGTCGGGGCTACATAGCACCCCTGTCGTAAATCTTTATTTACTGGAAATGGCGCTGAAACGTTTCTCCTTACTTTTATTTGGCTCGTATTATCACTGTACAAATCTTTAACGGCTCTAATAAATTGCGTATTTACATTTTGTTTCTCCATCGCCATCCATAGCCTAGATAATAGAACAGTGTCGTAGGCCTTACGCAGATCTATAAACACAAGGTGCGTCTCAAGTTATGGGTGAGACGTTTGTCGGTTACTTAATTCTGAACACGTTATCAATACAAGAGCGCCCCGCTCGAAGGCCGCTTTGCCGGTCCGTATTGTCGAGATCGTTAAGGCAGTAGTGCTGTAGTGACTTCGGACCGAAGGATCGCGTGTTCGAGTCCCGCCTCGAGCATGGTTGAATTGTGTTCATCCTCTAACCCCATCCTCTAACCCCCATCATCTTCATCATATGGTGTCATCCAAAAGAAGCCGGTCTGTTCCTCGACATCAATGAGGTCTCTTTAATCTTTTAATATTTTCCCATATACTCGGCCAATGCTGCTAAGGACAGTTGTGTTTGTAATAATTTGCACACTGTTTCCTATCACCTTTCTTGTAGATGTCAGAGGTGTATCCTTTACTGAAGTCCTTGGGAAATTCTTCTCCATTAAACATCTACTGTACAGTCGAGTAAAAAGATCGAAAAATAAACTGGGACCATGCTTCAGCAATTCAATGTTTACCAATCCTGGACCAGCTGCTTTTCCAGTTTTAAATCTCTATATTGTTTTTCTGTCTCTCTCTCTGTAATATATCCAACATCAATTGGTTCCTCGAGGTTTATGCCTATTTTCTTCCAAAAGTTCTTCGAAATATATTTTTAATTTATCCATGTTATAGGTTGAATTCTGAATTTTGCTTTTCGTTTTGTCTGAGGTTCTTTATTATTATATGATTTCTTTGATCTGGCATATCCTATACTCTGTTCTACATCTGCACATATACTTCTAATGTTTAACTTCTTTTCTAATTTGACGACACCGCTCTCTGCCTTTAATATCTTGAGTGCTTAACCATGTATTATAAGCAGTTTTCTTGTCTTGCACTTTCCCTGCCAAAGAATTATTCCACAATGGGTCACATATTCCTTTCCCTCCAGTATGTTCTATTTCTCCGAGGCTCTCATAAGCTGCTTGATGTACGGCATCTACAATTCCATCGTAGAGTGTTTGCGTAGTTGTTTGGTTCATTTATAAGTTTCGTACTCAACCTGAGCTTGTAGAGGAAGGATATAGAGGGATCTTGAAGCAAATACATTCTGTTTATTTTTTCTCCATAGTACTGTGTTTACATAAGAAAGATACACAGAACAAAAAATGGTTTGAGTTACACGCGGCTCCTCTATAGACTCTAACATACTCCATCTGTAATTTGTTGTTGCGTTTGCAGATAACATAATATATTATTGTTTTACTGGTTCCTCTAGAGCAAATGAATTTGTGGATGTCTTTTAATTTGAAAAAAATCCATACCTTTAAACTGTACTGGGCACATAACTCTATTAGTCGTTCACCATTTCCTTTTTCAACTTCCTCTCCGTATCTTCCTACAACTTCGTCTTGTGCAAGCCTTCCAACTCTACCGTTACAATCTCCCATTAAAAATATATCCTTCCGGTTTGGTATCCCATCCAAGACCATCGTCAGCTGATAAAAAACCTATCTTTCTCCAATTCGGTAGCATTGTTATTTAGGACATTTATATCTATAACTACCATTTCAATGCATTTAATTTTAAAATCAATTTTTAAAATATTCTCACTCACACATGATCACAACTCTTAATGTTACGTTTATATTTCTTTAACACTGCAATGGAAATTCCTTTCTTAGCTCTAAATTCTTGTCACATTTCTTTGTTTCTGACAACAGCAATGTCTATTCCCATCTTTTTAATTTCGTCGAATACTTCTATTCTTTTCATGTTGAGACCCTGTACATTCCACGTGCCTATACTCATATACCGTTTCCGTTTGACAGGTCGTTTCCTGGACAATCCTGGTTCATTACTGAGATATTTAGCTTCCCCCTCACCTTCAGATCCTTGTCTGTACTTTCCTATTAGAAAAATGGAAGGCGTGAGAGAATAAGATGATGAAGAAACAAGAACTGAACACATGAGAGAAGGAGAAGAAAGGAAATTGAAAGACACTCTAGCTCTCGCAACCTAATGGAGTCGGGGTCGAAAGGAGCAAGGGGCCAAGAGAGGCCTTACAGTAAAAACAAAAGTCGTACAAATAAGTGAAAATATGGTATGAACTTTTAAAGCGGATTAGCCAGTTGCTCTGATCGGTAATTTTCAGTAGTTTCTTCGACCAACACCAAGGGGCATGCCGGAGCAGTACCTTAACAAACGGGCTACGGACCGCGCGCAATTTTTCCTTCCTCTTTCTTTTCTTAACCTCGCCACTAACGTACAAACATTTGCACTTACATGCACTACACAACATTAACATGTCGAGAAACCAGTGGAGCTATTAGAGTATGCCCCCAGCTCAACAGTATCTCATCCAGGTATCTCACACTACTAGGGCGGTGCCCCGGTTGTGTGAGATACCTGGATGGGATAACCCCGCGACCCGACGAGTAGGTCGACGCGGTATCTCGCCATCCAGAGGGGGAAGAGCGCCGCCAACCCCACGTTAAATATGCATCACACTTACAGGAATAATGCTCCTAGACGTTGAAGCGCCGGAATCACCAATCAATCACTATTGCGAAGAAATGTGCAATATTCATAATAATGCACCATCTGATAATGAAACTAGTAATGCTACAACAATGAAGTGAATACTTCCTCACATTATTTCTCACTTTTGCTAATTCAGAGAGTTCAACGAAATTTAGACCTGCACCATTGTTAAGCAACCTTTGCTTTTTCCATAAAAAATAGTTTGGAGCCTTTTTTTCAGAAAGTGTCTTTTGTTAATTGCAATAACTTCAGGCACATATTACGCGAATACGACAAGGATTTTTCAAAAAAAGTTGTATAAGACCATTTTTAAAGATCTTATGCTTTAGAACAGATATCATTTAAGATAACAATCTCTGTCTTAATACTTGCAGTTTCGCAATGTTCATTTTTTACAGTTTTTGAAAATACAGAGTTCACCAAAAATGGGAACTAGCACCATCTTTGCTGAAAATGAGGCATGACGTATTCCCTTCACCGCAACTAGCAAACTCCGCCTGCTTAATTCTTTTTTCTTCACACAGCTACAGAAAGTGAGTCGATTTCAAAGGGAAGCTACAACTTTATTGTCTCGACTGGGAATCGAACCACGGGAAGCTAGTACGTCGCCCAAAAGCCATCAATGAGGCTCAATCTGATAATTTATTTGTAATATTTCTTATATTTACATTATATTATTTTCTTAAAAAATAAGTTCTTACATAAAGGTAAGGAAAAAATTGAATTAAAACATATGCAGTCACTTTTTACTAAAAAACTGTTTGTTACGATTTAAGTCAAAACTATGAGAGAACTACAATTTTCAAAAATGTATACGTAATAGTAGTTGAAGATCTAAGTTTGAAGAACATATTGTATCAAGAATGAAGGAGATGTGGAAGAACGCCGAACAAATTGAAAGTTTCGCAATTTTCAAAATTTAATTGGTTTTCCTGGAAATAGAACACATTTTTTCAAGCATACTTTGCTCTATTCGAGAAGTAATGAATTCAAAATATCTGCATTTTCCGTATTAGGAGCTCTCAAAACTTGGTTATCTGTCAACAAATGTGTTATATTTCCTGCATCTTTACATATTTTTTCTCTATTCTCCGTATAATAGAAAAGTAAAAGAAGGCACTCTCTTGTACAGTACAGTATACACTTATAATTTCTTAAATTTTTCCTCGAACATAAAATACTATTGTTCGAGTTAGAACAATACCATAAGTAAAGGAATACTGTATTTTTATGGTTAATATTTTTTAAGGCAATTGAATGAATATAAATGCGTCTTGACCAAATATTTCCGTATTGAATGTTAAAGAGCTTCTAATTCCAACTTATCACTGGGATGTGTCAGCATATCTCAAGAAATATTTACTCTATTAGAGTTAAATCACAATAAATACCACACGTGACATACAGAAAAGACGTATTATTTGCACACGTTTTCTTGATTCCTTATGCTACGTTTTTACTATACACAAATAAATTACGAATGAAGATTCCAATAAATGTGGTTGGCAATGTTTGAAAACAAGACATTTTTAATCTCAATATAGTAGAAAATGTATTTGCTTGATAATTATCTGCATGATCGAAGAGAGTAACCCAAAATAACAGGGAGATTAAATGACATATTAACCTTTATTTCGATATGGGGTTAACCAAGTTGTTAATGTTGATATATTTTTATGTATAAGTTGGTTATACTACCACCGTATGACATTTCTTGCTTTCAGGTTGTCAGGGCGCTAAATCTTTGGAGGATGTGCTAATAATATTACCAACCTGAGAGTTTTTTTTAGATATAATACATGAATATTTGAATAAAATAACGTGACTTCGGAGAATCTATCACTTCATAATACTATTAATTACATCGTTGTCAAAAAATAGGCACTGCAAGAGTATCAAAGTGAGGATCATAATTAAAATAAGTATAATCATATTGACCTTATTCTGAGTGTCATTTTACCGTTCAACCACCCGTAGCGCCTCCTATTTTTGCTTAATGTTGTCAAACTTATTTTCTTGAGATACTGGACGAATCCACTGTCTGCATTTGTTTACATTGGCGCAGGGCTGCACTTCACTTAAGTAGCCCAATTTTCAATAAGGAGCTCAGGTTCAAGCAGGAGCATCAGGTGTGCGCGTCCTAGGCACAAAAAAAGGGTGTCAGAGCAGCTGGGAGGCTCCTGTGCTGCGGCTGTTGCCGGGCCACCGCCCTGGGCCCCCAGACCTTCCTTCTTCCGCAAAGGGACTCAAGTGGGGCAGTAGCTCGTTTGCCCCCGCGTCGGCCTCGCCCCCGCCCCCGCCCCCGCCCCCGCCTCCGTCCCTCGGCCCCCACTCCCGGTCCCCGCCCGCGGCGGCGGTTTACGAAGTGGTTTTGGAGGACTAGTGCGGGAATAGCCCGCCGCCTCCCCTCGTGCCAAGCTCTTCTCTCCTCTCCCTTTTCCTTTCGCTTTTGCTTCCTGCCGTCCTACCGCGTAGCCTTGCCGACGGATCGGCAGGCCCGGCGACGCTGCCGCTACCACCACCTCGCCGCCTTCAGTCCTCCCATTTAAGAGATAATGCGCCACTAGGCCCACCTCAGAACTTCCGAAAAACGTGGTAGATTACCACTACCAACAAAAAACTCAAAACTAGGAAGGATTTCACATTGTTCTTAAAAAGTTTGATACGATTCGTAATGTTTCATAAAAAGAGAAACTTACCGAAGCCGCAAAACCTACTGAGAATTCAGTGTAAAGTGGCGATTTAAAGGTGTGAAATGCAAATGACGTTAAAGATAAAGATAAATTTATTTAAACTGCAATTGAGTATAACTCGGTGGCAGACAATAACATAAATAAGGTAATATAACTATAATGCAATTTATATAATAATAATGATGGTTATTGTTCTACCATTATTATTATATAACTATTGAGGATAGAGGTCACTGGATATTGACCACATTTCCTTTTCATTTTCATTAGGTGTGCAGACGATCCTTAATTGCTGATGCTAAGCAATATGGATGCATTAGTGGAATACCCTGAATTAATGAAATGGCTTGCGAAGTAATCGTCCTCACATACTGAGAAGGCGAAAATTTGTCTCTGATATTGCTAAAGTAAAGTATTCATTTTATTGTATTTTTATATTTATTAATTATATTATATTACCGGCAATCGTAACATCCTTAGAGAAGTACTCCTTCAACTGTGTACTTCTAACACTCAATCCATTTTATGCAACATTATTAAAATGTTGATTTTGCGAATTTATTTCTCAAAAACGTTCGTGTACTTCTCATTCAATTGGACGCCAAATATAAAATTAACACAAATGAAACTCTTTTGACCTAACTTTCTTACCGTGACAAACTTGAGAGACAAGCTATTTACGTTCAGATGGTGTCCATAACTCATATTGTAAAAGAATCAAATTCATATTGGTAAGAGGATAACTCACACTGATTCAGAGTCGTGATCTTTCCATTATACAAGTCCAGCCTAAACTATTCGTGCCTCTCCTTAAGGGACGGTAAAACAGACATTTAGAAAAAAGACCCTAAGGTGTCAAGTGATGTGAAGAGAGGATAACTGCTTTCTCAGAGAAAATGAAAGAACTGGAAATCAAAAAAGCCTGATCAGGGATAAGAGTCGTCCTAAGTAGCCGAAACTGATCTAAAAAATAATATATACTTACGCATTCTAGATTTGCAGAGATTTGGCTAGATTCTGCAGAACACTTGGAGGCAGTCGTGTTCTGAATTATCAAGAAGAAACAACGTCAGATATCGTAGTGAGGAAAATAAAAAAAGGCAGTACTTGTCCAAGCTACGCTTTCTGCTTAGTTTCAAAACGAGTCGAAATTCCCAATCATACATTTGTGACCGTGGAAGTGAATCTGGTGAATATTTACTGGGCTTAATTGCCAACTCCTATTGATCTCAGATCTTTAAGAAAGGAAAATGCATTTCAAATATATTAAAAACTTGAGTATACAATGATAGAAGTAATATGAAATAAGTTGTTTTCTTTCCAGTAGTAAAAAAATAAATATTTAATAATTGTTGTTTTCAACTATTAACTAAGAACAAATGCATGTTTTGCGGCATTTTTCGTCTTTTATATCTTGCATGTGGATAAAAATGTATTCGAAATATTTGATAGTTGTAAATATTTTACGATTATTGCATTACAGGTATCTCTTTAAATTCATTTTTTGTTCCTCCAAATGGGAGGATTATAAATTCTTAAACGTACCACAATCGTGTGTGTCTACACCCAATAAAATCTCTTGAGTTCTCTAACCTATAAATGACCTTTTTATACATAAGATTTTCGGAATTTTTCGGTAGAATGTCAAATAATTTTTACTTGTGTTACGTTTATAATAATAGATAGAAATTAAACAGATAGATATTGATACATATAGATATGTAGACAGGTAGATATAGATACGTATATATGTAGATAGAGATAGAGACAGTGAGAAATAGATAGAGATAAATAGAGATAGATAGATAATAGACAGATAGGTATAGATAGAGATTGATATATAGATAGATGTAGATATATAGATAGATGTAGATAGATACAGATAAATAGATAGATAGATAGCTCTATCCAACCCAACATTCCTAATAGGCAAGCAAAAAATACAATGTCGCAAGAGCCTTCGCTAACTAGGAATAGAAATTGACAGGAAGCTAAGTTTTAGACCACACGTTACCGAGACGACGGAAAAAGCCCTAGGGATAGCAGCATCGCTTTCGAGATTGATGCCGAACACCAGGGACCCCAGCGACAAGACGAGATGACTTCTTATGAGTGTGATACACTCGAAAATTCTCTATGCAGCACCGATCTGGGCAGAATCTCTTCAAAACAATACTTTGAGAAGGAAAATGCAGTCTGTCCAGAGGAAAGGAACTCTACGCATAACATCGGCGTATAGAACTGTATCCAGAAGTGCTATTCTTCTGCTGGTGAACGGTCTTCCTATTGACCTGCTTGCTCTAGAAAGGAAAGACGTTCACGACTACTCCCATGAGCAAGAAGGCAACGGAAGGCGTACGCTCCAAGATACGGATAGTGCAATTAAAAAATCTAAAGAAAACGTGATGCACCGCTGGCAGAAACGCTGGGACAGAGAGGAGACCGGCAGATGGACTCATAGGCTCATCTCGAATGTATCCAAATGGATAAGCCGCAAACACGGGTCCGTGACATACCACTTAACTCAGGCATTTACAGGGCATGGATATTTTAAGGCATACCTTAAAATATTCTGAAAGACAGAAGACGCGGTATGCTTCTACTGCAGCTATGATGACGACGCCGAACATACACTCTTTCATTGCCCGAGAGGGGACACGCTAAGGCATCGCATGATATGGGAGGTCGGGTGTAATGCCTCACCAGAAAACATAGTTACACTAATGATCTGTAACAAGGACAAGTGGGCAGCAATAGTGAGATATATCACCGCCATTCTCAAGAAGAAGGAAGAAGACGAAAGAAAACAGTCATAGTGAAACCTGAAGAGAATCTAGAAGTAATACAGCTGGCACAATTCTGAAGTAATGCATAATTGCGGTTCCTGAGTGGATAACGCCAGGAACATAAAGAGTGTGTGGTTTTAGTGGGTAAAAATCTCACACTGTTGAGGAGTGCGGTCTTCTCTTCGTCTTTTGAAGATATCCGCAGTTCCCATCGTTAAAAAAAGATAGATAGATAGATAGATAGATAGATAGGTAGAGTAGATAGATAGATAGAGATTGATAGCTATAGAGAGAAACTTTATTCTGGAATTGGGCAGATATTGCCCGGCGGCAGAATTCGGAAACATGAAACTATAACCAATTACAAATAAAAAAGTACAATAAATTATTCTTAGATCCCTACGAAGCACATGACATTTACATATAGATACATACTCACGTGTAAACAGATAAACTTAGAGTACTATAAACAGTATACATGAGGTTTTTCTTACAAGAACCAAATTAGTACAAATTCGAGATTTTTCAGGAGGCACTAAAAATTTTGTAGAGTAGACGAACATAGTAATGAATTCCTAAATTTTTCCTTCTTATAACTTTTAATGTTCAATGTTTGGCATTTGCCGAAAAAAATGTTCTAGCAGATACCGGCAGTTGTAGGGAATAACATGGTTCAAGGATAGATCCGAATAAGGTGGTGAAAAGAGCCGCAAAACCAAATCAATAATCGCGATGTTCATATGAAAGAAAATAAAAATGCCGTAGATCAGCTTCCTAGGTCGATTTGTTGAGAGATACAAAGAGAAACGTGTTTTATGTTTTATTATTTTTTCTCAGCTTCTATTGCATCTAACAGGCTGCACAAAATTGCAGAAACGGAAAAAATAGTTGAAGTTAAAGGTATTTTTGTCAACCAATTTTGTCGCCAAATTTAAATAGAAAAAATTAATATTATTTTTGTTGATTGATGTTGTTGACTGATTGATGTTCAAATTGATTTTCGACTTGATAACATTGGAGTATTGTCTCAATTTTTTCCCTCGAATGTGTCTTATAACAGTCTACAACAAATATACTTCTTTAGTTTTTTAAACGATGTGGACGATAGTGAAAATTTTAAACTGATTTTATCAGTTTAAAAATTTGAATTTTGCGCCCAAATGTGATTTAAACATTTTCACCAATGTTTAAAATATATTTATACTTGTAGTTATATTATTGAAAAGTTTCATTTACCAGCATGATTTACAACTAGGAGGGGATTTCTAGTGGATCTCGCTTTGACCCTAATGGAACGAGAAATGAAAAGAAAGATCGAGAGAAAAACTGTGCCCTCAGCAAAATGAGGGCGATTTCTACTGGGAATTCGAGAAGGGACCGAGGGGGCACCGGAGTCACCAAAGGGCAACGTGGGACGTTGTTCTCTCTGTGGACGTCAACAAGACTAGAGCACTCGACAGAACTGCGTAAATTGGGCCCAGAACAGAAATTTTGTGTGAAATGTTCATCTTATGTTGCGATTAAAACACATTGGGAATAGAGGCTCAAATCTTTAAACGATTCTGTCAAACTGCTTTATTTAGTAATTATAATGCAAAGTATGTTAAGCGCACAAAAGATATACACCACAAGACTTTTCAAAAACGAACATTTACTTGCATATATTGGAGTAAACTTATTTAAAGGCATAATACATGCAATTTTGTGTACCGTTTCGTGGAATTTGTAATATGTCAACGTGCTATTAAAGTTAATAGTATGTTTTAAATGGTCAGTGTTTTAGATACCATTACTCGTCTATATTTGAACTAAAAGACAATTTATTAGTAAAATATTATTAATAATATGTTTTAAATAATGGACTATAGTTGTAATCCACGCGACCACTCTCTTTCTAATTTTGAGGACGACCTCTGAATGGTTGAAATTCACGCTACTATTATGACGCAAACTGGTGCTTGAATCTCTTTGGGTGAAGTAGGGTGAGCAAGAGCCCACCCATCTCTTTCCACCATGGATATTCCATTTGATACATAAAAGATGTAATATGTACAAGATGTCAAGTTCATTTATCGTGATTGAATCTGTGTATATATATCGTACGTTTTTTAAATCAAATTTTAGCACAATATTGGATTTAATATTTTGTAATATCGTCCACATTCGTTAAAAATATGACAGAATATATATTATAACATCTTATGAAACACATTCTAGGGGGGAAATGTGACAGTACTTCAACGTTGTCATGTCGAATATCAATTAATTTTTTTTCTATTTTAATTCGTCGTCAGAATTTATTGATAAAATTACTTTCAAATTCAACTATTTTTCCCCATCTCTGCAACTATGCAACCTTATAATGCTTTGAAGCTGAGAAAAATAAAACATAAATAAAACACGTTTCTTGTATCTCTGCAACAGATTAAACAAGGTTGGATTTTTGGGAATCTACGGCATTTTAATTTCTTCTTTATATGAGCATCGCAATTATCGATATAGTTCGGGGGGACCTTTCACCATCTTATTCGGCTATATCCTTTCTCAAAACATGGAATTTTAAATTTTTCTGATTCTTGTAAGATACCATTCATATATACCATATGTATGTATTGATGCATACATGTATACATACATAATACATACATACACATTTAAACACAGACTGAACCTCATAAGCATATTCAAACCAACTGGGATAAAATCTAGCGCCACAATGTAATAACTAAGTTGCGGATTTTTGTCTATAGGCTTATTGTCTTCCTTGAAAATTGATATCCTCGATCGATCTGAATGAATTCGAGGTTTTGGGAGTTTCAAACTAATATTTTGATTGATTTTTGTGAGTACTTTACGTGAAGCGAGCATTTATGTTTTAAAGCGTCAGCCCCAGTTGGCTACATTCCGTGCTTCAGCGACTTAGTGGTATCAGTGAAAACAAGGTAACTCTGAGGATCTGAACTCGGGTCACGGAGCGGAAAGTTTTTCTTGTTGAAAACACTCCTCGAAGGGGCAAATCATGACCGCAGAGGCGAGCACAGATATTGGTGGAGACTGGTAAACGACCACCCCGACCCTGAGCTTCACGCCGGGACTCACGTCGTTAGCTTTGAGGTGGAAGGAGTGAGTAGGTGATGGGTGAATGGGCGCAAACTCGTGTCCTTTTTTACTTTCTCGCACATAAGAAGAGAAAGTTATGTAATCAAGCGCCGGAAAACGGCGAATTTTCGGCAGATAAACATTTATTGCCAAGCCCTGGTAACGAAAAAGTGGATAAATCACGTTTTTGTATATAATTAGTTTCTTCCTCTAACACGTGGTGTACCCGCAATCGCTGTTTTGTGGGACACTGTTACCCAATAATCGATTGATGGCAAAAGTCTGTCCGTCCGTCCGTGGTCAACGTTAGCGCTTTAACCATTCAGCGGATCTTCTTCAAAATTAAAATTGTCCTATAGAGCTGAACGAACTCAAGGCTTTACGAGCATCAACAGAATATTTTGATGGTACTTTACGTGAAGTGACAAAAACGTTTTCAAAATTTTCTCACAAATTGCTTCAAATTGTTTATTAAACTTTTTAAGCTTAAGAGGATGGTGCAGGTCGCATGGTCGTTAAGCTCCCTGATGTTTTGAAAATGCGAAATGTGCAACGCGATGCGTCTTCCTACAACTATAATTTTATAAGATACAGATTTCTTATGAATGAAATTTGTTCTTTAAAATAAAATTTTGAAATAAGGTCATATTCAATTTTTCGAAAACATGACTAGTTTTAGCGAAATTTTGCTGGTTGATACACTGTTGGGGGTTCGTATAGTAGTTTAATGTTGCGGAGCCGTTGTAAATAATGCAAGAAAACATGTGCTATTTTAGCACCACTAATTTACTGTCTTACCTTACTTCGTAAGAAGAGAAAGTTTTGCAATCGTGTACCGGAAAACGGCGATTTTTAGACAGAGAAACTAAACGCCGGGCCCTGGTAACGATCATGTGGGTAGACCTTGCTTCTAGTATATGTAGTGAATTACATTATGTAGTAACACATTGTATAATCAGAATCCATGTTGGTGGACCCTTGTTACCAAAAAATCGATTTTAGCGATGCAACTTTCGATGCATCTGTCCCTCAGATTGTCTGTGATCAAAATTAGTACTAAACCGTTAACACGATTTTCTTCAAAATTAATACTCTTCGATCAATCTGAGAAGCCCTGAGAGTTTTAAGCGGATATTTTGATTTTTGGAACTTTCCATGAACCCTTAACATTTTCTAACTTTTCTAAAAAAGTCTCCATTTTTTCATTAAATTGTGTCGTCGGAAAGTGAAAAAAGACACTTAAAAGAATGGAGTTGATCTCAATTTCGTTGACATTTTTTCTGTAACTTTTCTCCTCGTCTGCAGGTAAATAAATCTGGGCTGGTCCCGTTTCTGGAGAGCTCTCTATAATTTCAAAAATGACAAAATGTTAACATTGATAATCTACAATATTGAGGATAGAGATTTTTGTCATAAATTAAATCTTTTGTAAAAAAATAAAATCTTTAAAAAAGTCATGAACAATTTTTTGGAGAAACTAGTAGTTTTCGCATGATTTATTCTTTGATTTAATACATATTTAAAAGAAAAACATTTTCTCAACAAGTCGCTATCAATACTTTTTTATTTTTCCATAAATATGAACATGATTGCTTAAAAGAACGGCTTCATTTTCGTTGACGTTCCTGTATATTCGAAAATTGCAAACGTTAGGAATAATACGAGAAATTATGCCCAGGGGTAGCATCACTAGTTTAGAAATATTTGTCGTTTTGTCATTGTTTTGCCAATGCCATTTTATTTTTTTCCATTAGGGTTATTTTTTTAGTGACCTGATCTACTATTACTTTCTTTCAGGCACGCAATACATTTTCAATCTAATTCATGGTCGGTGAATTCCCAGGCCAAGGCAGAATTGGAAGATATTTTCGGATAGGAATTTAGACACAGATTTAGCATTGTGACCATGAGAGGCGCTCACATGAACCAATAACTGTCTTCTAGAGACCATCTTTTAACCGTTAGAATCAGTGATTCACGTAAATTTTCCCGGTTTTGTGCGTGGCGCATGGTGCCTTCTGGTTTAAATACAAAGTTAATAATCTGTAACTGCTGATTACACCCTACACCATCAAGGACTGATGCTGTTTTACAATCTCTCTAACAGCATTCTTAGAGTTCTCCTTCTAAATAGGCCTCAAACTAACGAACTCAGAACTGTCCGACAAACTTAGATCATTGATTCGTTTATTAAGTAAACCTGAAAATTGCAATAATTGAATTTACAACAAATTAATAAAGAGGCATGTGTTGTACCTTCTAATCTCCAGTCATCAAAAGGGAATTTTGTATTTTCCTGCCTTGTGTATTTGCATTTGTGTTGTCTTGCATTTTTTCGCAGCGGATGCTCTCGTTACGGAGCGCTCACTAGTTCTATCCCAGTTTACGCCACACTTGCTGCCATGTCTCCAGCTGTAGCTCTCCTTTCCCCTCCACGATGTTCTTAGCGTCCATGTGCCGCAAGAGGATAGTCCTTGTCCTACCGCATTTTCTCTCTTTTTTAGGACGCAGTGATTTGCCTTCATTGATATCAATTTATATATTTTCAATAATAGAAATTATTGAAACACACACTTTGTTCTATTTGACGTTGAGACATGTCAGTTTCCTGAACAATGCGCCGGAATATTGCTTTTCTTCTTTGACGTGGGGGCCTTTATTTCTACCCATTCTAAAAATCGAATAAAATGTGAGGTTTGGTTTTTGTTAAAATTGTTTTCTACCTACCAACCAACTTTCGCATTGTTTTCCAGTTTAAGACTATTACACAGGATTACAAATAAACGCAAAAGTATGTAAAATGAACTTACTTGGCAATATAAGATAATATATTAAATAATGAATCCTGCAAAACATTAGAGAAGTCACACTGGAAACTGCTGCCTACTATGAAAACGTATCTGCATGATCAGTACACAAGATCTAAAATTGTAATATCAGTACTGAAGGATCACACAGGAAATTACAAATCTGTCCAAATTACACTTTTCGTTATCTTGATTTGTTTCTCAACTAGAACAAAGATGGAATATTTTCCTTTATTAAACAATTCGAAATATAACAATAATCAGTGTTCCTCAATTCCATCAGAGATCCACAGATTGGTGCCAGGTAGATCAATACGGCATCCACTATGAGTTCTCTTTAGTACTACAAATGTCCTTTCCGTGGCTAAAGTATATAATAGGTTAAACTCGTTTTCATGAAAAACGTTGAAAACGTTAATAAGATAAGTTGAAAATTGGATTCGTGTAGTAATTAATTTCGTCGTTGCTTGGCAGAAGCTTCTAATTGTCTCAAATGACTTTTTCAATATAAAATATTACTATGCTTAAAAAACGTTGTGTAGAACGACGAGGACAATGAAAATATTTTCAGGGAACTATTTTCTTTGTTCGTGCTACATCCCAGTGGCATTTATGGACCGTAGACGATTTAGGAACATCATCTCCCCGTTTTATGAACATCAAGCAAAAAGCGGCATTTTCTTAGTCGCATTTCCATTCACTTGCTCCCACCGTGAGGGATGCAAGATTCATCTTTACATAGGTCCCAGGCTGGAGGGCGACCCAGGTCAGGAAGGCGGCTTGTGGAGGGCGTGGTGCCAACAAGATAATGACAGGGGGCGCCGAGTGGGGCCCTAGAGCGCCCACAGGTGCACGGAAGCACGCCCTGCACTAAACTGTTTTTGCCGCTTCCTCATTCGGGCAAGTTTTTTGTGCCTCACGAATTGTTGACCTTGATTGTAGCGTGTTCCACTGGTGGTCGTTTTCTGAAGCTTCTGAATAGGGAGATAAAGAAAGGTGCGAAAGTAGTGTTTAAAATACAGTTAGTTTTCATGCATCTGTTGGAGATTACAGATTGAAATGTATCTTCAGAATAATAATTGTTAACTAAAAATGGGGAGGTGAACCTAAAACCAGGTATCCAAACGCTTGATGAAATACGGATAGCACGGATGAAACGCATATCATATAGTAGTTACGTATGTAACTGTTAGAGTTGTACCCGTAGTATACATTCAAAGAATATTTATTAGTAATATCTTTTAATATACAACAGATAATAGAAGGCTGAGATAACTAAGGCAATAGTTGCTATGTACTGTGTTATTTATAAGTAATAAGTCCTTCGTTGTGAGCTGTTATACATTCTATCATGTTCGGTTCATGTACTATGTCTAAAGCGGTGACAATGAATATGTGTGCAATAACAACAATAACTACGCTTCAACTTGTCACGATGGAGAAAGATGGGTCCAAAGCGGAAGGGATATAATTCTTGTCAATGAATAGAGTCTGTTAAATTCCGTGTCATATAATAGATTTTATGGATAAACTATTTCGTGCACACAATTCTAGATCGGGAAGCCACAAGAAAATACACGTATCGCCAGGGCCTAGAAACATTCAAGACGACAGTCGGTGTAATGTAGAATACGGAAACGAAAGTATGGCGGCCAACTAATATTGCCTTTGAAGACCGCTAATTTTTGAACACCATACAAAACTAACACATGAGAAATGTGCAGGAATTTTATTGTTTTTTTGAATTACAAATTTGTTAGGAGAACTGTATGCATCATACCGATTCGGTTTTGCTATCATTTCCAAACTAATAAGCATGGGAATAGCCTGGATTTTTGTTAGGGGGTTCATAGGAGAGATAATGATAATGATGATAATAACAATAATAATAATAATAATAATAATAATAATAATAATATTTATCTATAATTTATAAAGTTCTCACCTCCATTATTTCCACCACACGAGCATCTGATTCGAGCATCTGATAGAAAATGAGCTGCTTTTGCCGGAAGAGTTAGTTGTAGGAAAGGATCTCGAGGATGCAAACATTTATTGATAATAGATAATATTGTATCCAATCATGTAAAAAAGAAAACGAATAATTTGTCAGGGCTGGATTGATTTTCGGACGGCATTTGATTCCATTCCGCATTCTTGGTTTCAGCGAATCCTTCAACTCTACAAGGTTCACCCCTTTATCATTAAATTGCTTACAGCGTGTGTGAACAGCTGGCTAACAACACTGCATGTTATGAGAGGGAATTTGAGTTACTAGGCAGAGTCTTCTCAAATCTCTATCGCTTGTGCTAGGCAGCCTCATGGCTAAGAGCGGACGTCGCTCGCCTCTCGCCCGGGAGGTTATAGTTCGATTCCCGTCGGATCCCGAATGATCTAATGTGAAATTTGTTCCAACAAAACGAGTTCAGCTGTTTCACAAAGCCTAATCCAACCCCTGTGAAGTGTCCTGAACTGTACCCTATCGCAATTCTTACCAATTCTGGCCTCTGGTACTGACGCAGGAGCGCGCAAGGGAGAGCGTGAACGTAAGACAGTTGAACATTATACTTGCCTTTTTCGTTGCGCACTTTATAAAATAAGGCAGAATATATAGTGATGGGCACTTTCAAGTATAACGTAGGCAGTTTGTATTAGAGCGATGAACACTCAGAAAAATGATTTGAAAAAAGCCCAACAAAGTCAAGTACCATTGTTGAAAGAAATTACCTTGTTTCTGCTTGTTTATTAAGCTTCAGTCATTTAATAAGTCTAAACCTTTTACACAAAAACTAAATTTTCGGCGTGTGAATCACGTTCCTCTACAGAATCTGAGGAGAATCATGATTTATGAAACATCTTCTAATACAATTGACAGAACACACCATAATTCTTCAAATTGAATGTTCCCACATTGGACTCTGCTCTGAAGAAAATACTTCCATGGACTTCTGGAGGAAAGAGACTTGCTGCTGCATCTTTCTATCATGTAAATATCTGTAGAAATGCTCAGCTGACAAATTTCGTTATTTCTTTCACCTCCTATAAGTGCGTTTTAACCTTGAATTTACATCAAAGTTTCAATACATTCAAGGCACAAATAATGGCATATTCAAAAATATGTCATTCTTTGTGCAGAATTGGCGTTGATGTTTTTGAGCTTACCCAATTACTTGTTTCCTCTATATGGTGTTTTCTGCTTAATAATGAACTTTTATTCTCTTTGTTCTTCAACAGTATTGCAGAATTTATTAAATGTCAATTATTTGTTTTGTATGTTGTGGTTACAATGTTTTCATTACCCACATTTGATGCGATGTCATTGTACATACACCCTAGGCAGTTAGTGAAATCAGTGCGCTCAAGGCCACAAGAACAAGGCTACAAGCTCTAAAACCATTTTGTAAAGTTTCTGGCTTTAGTGCGCGCACTACCTTCTCCAATACCGGGGCGAAGTCTTTTCTAGAGAGAGCCTCAGAAGGATGTTCTCGGCGCCATGTTAGCACTCCTTTCTTCCACGCACTCTTTATTGGTTGAAATACAGAGACATCTATTGATTTTAGAATTCTTGTTGCTTTCGGGCATAGTGCTATTAAAATTATTTGTGATTCAGAATAGAGCTCACTCGTCTGAAAAGTAAACGGACTTTTGTGACTATCCACGAGAAGAAGAGCGAGATTTTCTAGTAAAGGACAGTCCAAACCAAAAGTTTGCAAACTGAGTTCACTTAAACGAAGGGAAGTAGTCTCAATTATATCAGTAACATATAGAACAGATTTAATGGTCACTGTGAGAACTTTCTCGTCAGAGTGTCTTCATACCCTAAAATCAATGAAATTTAATAATCTGAAATGGTTTTAATCAATTTTTATGTCGTTTTTCTTTGCTTATAGGGCATTTTAAAAACATTTTATGAGCACTTTATTGATCATTTTTGGCGGGTTTTAGGTCATCAAAATCCGACCCCTAATGATAACATTTAACTCCAGAACTTTTATAGAGACAGTAATGGCATGTTCATTATCAGTGAACAGTCACTGTTCAAAATCAGTGAACAGTGCCCAACCCTGTTCAAAATCTTTCTAAATGTATATTTTCGCTTAACAAGGCAAACAATGTTCGAAACTTTAATATTAACATTACAGGAATGCATAAAAAATAAGTTTCTCAAATTACAGTGAGGGGCACTCCATGCCCATCATTGTTCAGCACGTCAGAAATATTTACAGTTATAGGCACTACCATTCTTGCTTATGGTCTGCTCTTAGGAGGTGAAAACACACATGAAAATGTAAATTATAAACCTGACTATACTACGCATTGAGCGGTTTGTAAATACAAACAGAAACATTGACTTAAATCTTTAATAACTGGACACACCTCCGCTAACGAATTCATAACGTTGCGATTCACAGACCACACCGGTGGAGCACACCGCTACTCGTAACTATTAAAGTACGCTCACTGCTGCGCCACACTAATTTCATATTCCAGGATTGCAAACTTAAAGACACACACGCCAAAGAGATTACATGCAGAGGGCCTCAGCTGTTTGAAATTCTTATTATTATCCCCATTACACTTGCTGTATCCATTACTATCCTGTACCGGTTACATTATTAACGTCTTCTTGAATTTAAGAAAATTAAATCTCCTTCCTATTGATTTGATGTTAATAATAATTCTGATTGTTATAAAATGGTTATTTTAATGCTATTAATTTTTGGTTATTTATTCATTTTATAAATTTAAATTTATACATTCATGTTATTCAATTGTTCTATACATTATTAAGTCAAACTTCCGAGTCATCTACATTATTGTTATTATTATTATTGTTATTGTTGTTGTTGTTATAGATAGTAGTAAATAATTGTTGTTCTAGATAGGAGTTTCCAGATATAACTCATGGACAGAGAGAGAGAG
>BOPP01000191.1:1344894-1420060 GCA_017312745.1 Gryllus bimaculatus | reverse complement strand
AGAGAGAGAGAGAGAGAGAGAGAGAGAGAGAGAGAGAGAATCTTACGAACAATATTAGTGGAAGCCAGCAATACGGCCGTATGCATGGTTTTGAAGTGCCACTCATTTAGATGGAATTTCACTTCCACAATCCTCCAATGTTCTGCAACAAGCCCGTTAGTTGAAATAATTACGGCTACAATATCTACTTCTATTAGTTTGTACAAGTTTTTCAGTTCAATTGAGAGTGGCTGGTATTTTCTTTCCTGCAATTGTTGACAGCAGATTCTGATCTAATAGGTCTGCAATATCAAATATTATTGCCTGAAGTATCCAAAAAGAAAGCAATTTCTATAAAGGGATTTATTCCAACCACAATCCGTACAGAGGTAGACAAATTCACGCCAGATCCAAACAATTTTCCAGAAGATGTACCGAAGAATGTCCAAGTCACAATTTCCCGGGGAGATGTCCGTAGTCACAGCCGTTGTACCGTCCACTGTTTCACGAGAGAGGAAGTCCGTATCCGTAGCCGTATCGTCGCACTTGTTCACCATTCACTAATTACTTTTCGATGCAGGCAGGCGCTTGGCTGTCCTCCGCTCGCCGGACACGGCTCCTATAGCCGGCTCGGGCTGTGGGTCCGCTGGCCAGCTGTCCGATACGGATGCGCCTGTCCGCTCCGGAGCCTGGTCGAGCGTGACGGCGCCGCGCCATCTGCTACCGCCGTCCTCTCTTGAGTGGCGCCGGAACTAATTTCCGGCGGCACTTTCAAAGGCACGCAGTCGACCACCGCATTGCCCTGCGAGTTCTTTTGTCGATCACGGCAATACCAGACATATTTGTTGTTCTATCCGTAACAATGGCAGTATCCCACAAAATGTATGTTCTCTCATTAGACAAAACTTGCTCAGGTAGATATTTGTAATAAGGCACATTTTTCTTTCAGATTCAATCTTTTACAAAAGCTTGGTGGATGATTTTGTCTACATTATTTAGACATAAATAATCTGTTTGTAAACTGAGAACATCCACTGCAGATGCTTTGAATAAACTCGGTGGCCTTCTTAAATAGGCGACACTTCTAACTGATGTTCTCTTTCATGATATCTCGCGTGTAGTTATTAGTGGTTACTACCTGATCATGGATGACCACCACAAACCCTTCCGTCTGGCCAAAAGCCCAGCGGCTCTCAACCATTCAGTCGATCTCTTCTTATCGATGGAGTAACTTCGAAAGGCTGTAGCAACCCTGCCATGGATTTTCTTTGATATCCACTGCTCAATTCAGTACTCAGGGGTCGGAAAACATGGATTGTGAACTTCTTGGAGCAGCTTCAGAGGCGCATATCAGTGATCTTGTGCACATGGTCGACATGAATTCGTTGATAACATAATTTCTGAGCTTTTTATCTTGCTGGCGGCACATATAATGAAACCTTTCGGTGGAATGTGGAGGATGATGCATCCGATATTTTGATAGAAGTGTTCTGACTTTTCTATCGTAAGCTTGCCAAGATGTCTCAGACCGCTTGACAACTCCAAATGTGTGATGCTGAAAGTCCCCGGGTGTTAATTCCTGTAAATTGGTTTCTCGAATTAATACAGGACATTTATTTTTTGTAATACGAAAGGGGAACTTTCCTTCTACTCGTTTTTTTTATTTTTTCATCTGCTGTTCCAGGAGCTGCTGGAGGCTAAAATAGTTATATTCATCGCCATTGAAGAGTTCTTGAGGTTCATTCTCTGTATTCTGGACGCCATCTCTCTTCACGTGAACAACAGCACACTTTCCAAACCAAGACCAATACAAACAGAGCCGCTGAAGCTTTCAACAAGTGTCAGCTGTGTTTTTCTGGCTCTTTAGCATAGAGCTTCAGATTATTTATATATATTTCTTGGGATATGAACTTCTTGCGGTTCTCCAAAGCATACCCATAACCGGAAGCATTCAGCTACTCAAGCCTACTCAAAGGGTTCAGTACTAGACAAAACCAGAACGGGCTTAGGCCATCTCCCTGAAAAATACCTCTACATTCTTTTTAGTTCTGTCACTATGTCTGTGACAACGTTCACTGAAATGATAAGTATAATGTTCAACTATTCAACTAACTGAGTTGTTTTCCTGTCATTGTTGATTATAATCGAGTTTTTAAAAACTATTCTTTTTCAATACGTCTGTTTGTTAGTTAATCTGCCTGACCATATGTGTCTATCCATATGTGTGTCTGTCCGTATGTGTGTCTGTCCGACTGTCTGTCTGTCCGTATATGTTTCTGTCCGTATGCGTGTCATTGTTATTCATAATCTGGTATTTAAAAACCATTCTTTTTCAATACGTCTGTCAGTCAGTTTATCTGCCTGTCCGTATGCGTGTTTGTCCGCATGCGTGTCTGTCCGAATGCGTGTGTGTCTGTCGGTATGCGTGTCTGTCGGTATGTGTGTCTGCCCGTATGTGTCTGTCCGTATGTTAATGCATCCATCTGTTTGTCCATCTGTCCGTCTACGTGTGAACAACTTTAGTTACTAAACCGTATATAGGATTTTTACCAGACCGGAAATCTACCAAACAATTTGGTCACGGATCCGTGAATTTGAAACGGATTATTTATTTGGTGGGGGGACTTAATATGAAGCCCCAACGACATTTACGAAATTTTCGTAAAAGTGGTCTCAATTTTTTGTTGAAACCTTTTACTTGAATATAACAAATTACGCTTTCAAAAATACTGAAATTTAAATTATTTAATAAAATATCTGATATTTCAAATATTTCAAAAGATTTATTTTTCTACGTCCCCATAGAACTTCACTATTGCAGACATTGATTTCTCAATGAAAGTTGTTTTAAAAACCATCTATCTTTAAGTTATATCAGGAACAATTTTTCAAAATGTTTGTTCTTTTTGCATAAATTTGAGTGAAATCATGACACGTTTTATCAAGTACCCAAACAAGATTTTGTCAAAAACGGCTCCATTTTTTCTTTAAATCTTTTGCTCGAATGTAGTTAAGTTTACATAATAATTTGGCAATAAATCCGATTTTCATTTAACCTCTATATTTCGAAAATGTAAATTTTCAAAATTTTTCGACACTTTCCTACACCTTCATTATTAAATATAGATACTTTTCGTAATACCATCCATTCCTCATTATTAAATATTTAAATAATTTCATGTTAACTAGGAAGAAAATATCATTTTTTTGTGTAATTTCGTAATAAAATGATATTCAATTTTTTTATCCTGTATTTCACCTTTAATTTTAAATCTAGATATATATTTTTTAAGACATTGTAGATATTTAAATCATTTTGTGTACATTTTTTCGAAATGTTTGTAATTTTAAATACTTTAGAGTAAGATCGTGATTTTTTGTTTCACAGACACGTGTGCGGATTTTTGGTTAAATCTTTTTCTTAACTTAACCAAATTGTGCTTATAAATATGGTATAAATCGGATCTTGTACCAATCTTATATTAGTACTGTTTTTCCAATCAATTCAATTAGTAAGGACAAACTTTTCAATCTGACTACATTTTTATACGTTTTCAGCTTTCCGATTAGTTAGTTTTAAGTGTTAACTCTCACCTATTTCACTTCTTTATCACTCTGTTCATTTTATCAAATTAAGTTCTGTTAATTCTACAAAACTGAACGAAGGGGGCTCTATTATCAAAGACGATTCACTATAAAGAGTTAAAGAATATATTATAGTAATTGTTGAAAGTATGTTTTGTTGTTTGTCTTCTTCAAACTGTAAGCGACGAATAACGCATAAAGCTGATTGCCCTAACAAATGCATCTGAATAACAATGAACGTTGTAAGTACAATAAGAGGCATGAAAGCCGTTTTATTTTCGATTTCAATAATTTAATTTAAAATTTGAAGCTCAGAAATTAAAAGCCTATATGAGAGGTGTCTAAGGAATCATTAGATACTCAGAAACTCGGTCAAAAACCAAAAAGAAGTAAGCGCATTAGATTTTCACCAAAAAAGTATTCCTTTTGTTATGTCATTTTGCCTGTTTTCGTACTACGCGTATCGTCTGAATTTTCATACTCTGCTTACAGCATACCTGAAGTCATACAACCACAAGGTTCCGAAGAAGAGCCCGCCACAATTAAATATTTTCTATTCATGTGTTGAGTTATGGAGCAGCATTTTTTAAATATTTTTGGTGTCTAAAGAAATGCTGTATTATATATTCGTACTGCTATTATGTTATAACAGAATTCGTGAAGACTGCTTTCGTTAAAATATTGTTACATATGTTACATTTCGTTAAAACTAGATAACATATATTCCTGAGCAATCAGAAATAAATGAAAATAAATATCGTAAAGAGTAGAGGCACTAAGGATATTTGACTACAGAGAAGGTTTGACTGACCCCTTCTAAAATGTTGTCAATTTATTGGTATGCAATCCCACGTTGTTTTACATTAATTAACCTAAGTCGAAGGTCAGTAACGTTGTGCTCTTGATGGAGTATTACAAGGCAAGTTGAGGTCATTTTAAAGTTTGGTCCAAAAGATATTTGTTTTTTGTTGAACAATTCTGAATGATATGAGATATTCCCGCCTGAAACACTGGAGATGCGCCGTCTCTATGCATCTGAGAAAGTACTACATTCTTTTGGCCTGCGAGATCTGATACTCGTTAAGTGTTTCAAGTCTCCAAGACAAAGATTCATTTAAAATTGCCAGATATACATGAGAATGTACGTAATTACTAAGAAATTAATTTGCGAACATTTAAGAACAGAAATTTCAATGGTCTGTAAATAAACGTAATGCCTGTGAAACATACATGAATAACACATTTATAAATATCTACGGTTGTGAAAAGTTCCATGAAGATAATATTTATGTTTAGAACTTTTGTGGGTTTAAAGAGGTTTTTAAAATGCATATTGCTTCATTTTACGCCAAAAACTTTTTATTTTATGTTAAATGTGTATGTAGTGTTTGGGGGAAGAAAGAATTTCAGAATCAGAATTTTCTCAGCCAGTGAAGGGAGGATTGATGAAAAAACCGATCGAGATGACGATCCTGTTGCCAGAAAAATTTACTACAATTGTTCAGGAAAGTATGAGAATACCTCAATAAAATATTTGTATTTCCACACAAAATAGAAACTGTTTTTGGATTTTACCGCGTTCTTGAACATTTAACTAAAAAATTCACTATTCTTACATAGCCAGTGGCAGCGTTATTTTCTTTCAATTTCTGCGCACATTGGACATTAGAAGGGTAGATTGGGACGGGATGGGATCCGTTGGCAGTTTTGTTTTATGCAATTCCGGTTTAGTTTGAGTCTACCAATGGAAACTACATTTATTTGCCTATTTTATCACTTTTATTTTATTCGTGAATACTCGACTCGTCGAACTTTTGGAGTCGTTAGAAGTCATCAAAACAAGACTGTGCCAATCAACCACACTTGTGTTGTTTGTTGTAACAGGTCAATGGGAAAGTTGGCACTAGCATGTGGCAAGCTAACACACTACTTCCGTGAGAATGTGAAATAATAAATCGACGTCAAAGTGAGTTGTTTTTCAATGTTTTGTTGGCACGAATAAGTGCAAACCAGTTTTACATCGCTTGGTATTGCAGAACAGGGTCACATTGACTTCCACAGTTGTCTCAGTAGTTCCAAAATTAAGTATTTAAAAATCAATATATATTTTAATTAAATCATTCATTAATATATTTTTAATCAAACATTCTTCTTGGAAAATTCGCTTTTTTTGTAATTGAATTGCATTGAATTTGCCTTACTTTACGTGGCGAGACTCGGGCCATCAGGCCCGCTCTTCCGTCTGACCACGCAAATTTAGCTACGTTCCTTTCACCAACTAGCGGAGAAAGGAGGTGTATCTTGGGCGAGAAACAGGCGATTTGAATTTAGCTCAGAGGCGTCATTTAGGCTTGAGGATCTTTTACATGCAAGTAAATCTACGAACATGGGACAGTCGGCTTTACTTCCCCTCCGAAGGAAGGCGTACGAAGGATTTTTTCGCCCTTAAAAATCCACAGCTTCGATCGGGTTTGAACCCGCCAACTTGGGTATAACAATCCTGGGTACAACAGTCCAGTACGCTAACCGTTACAGCATCGCCGCAATTAATTGAGCAGGTAATCTCATTTAATTGCTTCCATTTTCGACACCAGTAGTTCCCATTGCGTCAGATGTAGTCACTAGAAGCACAACATTTGAAAAATCAAAATGAAGGCTTACTTCTAGCTTTAAATTTGGAAAACGTAAAGTTTTGTTTCAAATTTATTTAACGAAAAATTATTGTTTTCCTCTCTTATATTTAAAGAATAAGCAGAAAATATCTTATTAATATTGGCATTAAAGTAATGTAACATGAAGGGTATTTTTGGCATTTTTTGGTCACAGGCACGTTTAGTGTGTACAAGGGATTTGAAAATAAAGTTAATAAAAAACAAACCGAATTAAAAATTTGCAATTTTTAGGAATCTCTTCAGAAAGAGATATATTAATATTATACCCATTGAACTTGACACATCAAATTAAGTACAGTAGCCCAAGAAAACTAAGAAAATATTCTGAATTGTTGGCACTAGTGATATTACCCTAGGTTTGAATAAAAATATCAGAAAAATAGTATTATTTTGTGGAGATCGTTGGCAGAGAGAAAATGGGGCTAGTTCATACTGTACCAACGAACACCAATGTATAAGTTCCAAGCAGCCCCGAATAGGATATTTGACTGAAGATGGCCGTAGAGATAACAATAGAATTCCGAACTAAAACACTGATACATAAAAATCAAGAGCTTTGTTGAGGGTTTTAGCTGAAAATTACAGAGGAGCAAAAAATCTTTCCTTTACAGGCTTACCGAAGACAATCGTGGAACTACGAAAATATTAACCTCCAAGCTATAAAACACATTTGAAATCACGGTTCTACTATCGTTCAATTGATGATACTGAAACATCTGTTGGATATTCGTTATATAGTGAAGGACCCGTGACCCAAAACCTGTGCTCATGGATGCTACGTGGCCGATGTAGGAGTCAGAGTGCCAACCAGCCCTGGTCTCCCTAATACAGAATTATAAATACACATACAGCATTATTCTAAAATTAATATTATTTTCGTTTTTGAAACGGACGGTTAGTACCTGATACAACGTTCGACAAAATAACAGTATTTTTAATACTGTTTTCGTACTTCGCGTCAAAGCAAAATTGAATCGTCACTACCTAACTGAAAAACGATCGAATAGAGTCCACGGCAAAATATTTCGATGTCTATCGATGTTTAAAGAACACTAGTCCCTAGTAGCCGGCCGTGTGTCCACTTGCACGGGCTGCCGGCCGTCCCCAGCTCGTCGCCGCCCACGCCGCCCACGCCGCCCACGCCGCCCACGCCGCCCGCCGCTCACGCCACCCACGCCGCTCACGCCACCCACGCCGCTGACGCTACCCACGCCGCATACGCCGCCCACGCCGCCCACTTCCGCCCGACGACCGCAGCCCCCGGACGCTGCATTCGAAGCACCCGCACACTTTCTTATGGACTCGGCCACGCATTGCACAGCGGCATCTCCCCGCGATTAGTGCAAATGCACTGCGCGCCCAAGCGATGCAGTCGCCTTGAAAATCGCATTCGCTTTACAACAGGGTACCTAGAATCCTAGCACTTGAATAAATTTGTTATGCACAACCGGTGTCGAGTGCAGTACTTACATAGGTTGTTGCTGTACTGTTGCTATGCAGTACACTTTGTATCCAAGCGGAAGTTCTCCCCTTCAGTGAGCACTCCTTGTGTGCGGGACCGTAGCCACAGGATTTCTCAAATTTGGTATTTAAATGGGCATCCGGTACGAATTCCTCGCCTTCGATTTCAGTTCACCTTTCGTCATCAATCTTTCCTCCCTGGGTGTTTAGAAGTCAGTCAGTTAGAAAGACTTAATGACAGAAAGCATCGTAGAACAGAAGAAAATTTTGTTTTTCAACCATTTAATTTATTTACTGCTTAAAATATTGCTAATATAAAATTCACAACCAAAATAATGGTATGCAAAGTTACATAATTATCACAATACTTAATTGATATACCGAAATAAAATTCGTTACAATTTTTTTCATATAACTATTTATATTTTCTTTAAATTTAGCGACAGAAAGGGAACTTTTGATATTTTATAATTTAATTAGAATTTTTTGTACACTTTTATTCCTAAACTCGAAATAATAATAATAATCCTTATGATTCTTTGACGCACGTTCTTGCACATTACTATTTCTGATCAGAAATTTGTCAATGTATTCTGGTAATCACAAACTAGCTTATAAAAAGAAAACATTGCCCTACAGAATATTTGATCTTCAATCTTTAACCAGTCTAGTTTCGACAGCGGTGAGCTTGTGCGAGCATACATGTCTCTACACAAAATATATCACCTAGCCGTTTTTTCAGTCTGAATCCTGTAAATTTCATAATATAGCGTAATTTCATAATTAGCTTAGAGCCTCAAGGTACTTAATGTGACAACACTACAGTATTATACACAAAAAAAATAGACCTACTAGATAACTGATGACGTAACCAACACAATAATCCTACTTTTACTTTCTTGCTACGTAGTAGCGAGAGAGTTATGTAATGCTGCGTGAAAAAACTGCGAATTTTCGGCAGAAATACTTTTATTAAAGGTCCTGATAACGAAAAAGTGGATAAATCCAGTAGCTAAATTTAGAAAAAAATTCTCTAAACCATGATTTACCAGAATCCATATTTGGTGGGTCCTTGATTCCTAAAACTCAAATGACCTCAAAACGTCTGTCCGTCTGTCCATCTGTGAACAACGCTACCGGCTAAACCGTTCAGCCGATCTTCTGCAATATTGATATTCTCATGTCAATCTGGCAAAGTAGGTGTCCCATTGAATTTTAAACCGATATTTTAATGGGGGGACTTTACATGAAGCCCTTGGAACATTTTCAATTTTTTGAAGAAAATGCATCCATTGTTTTTTATTAAATTTTGTTTTTGAATGCTGTGAAGAAAGTTTAAGAGAATAGTGTAGATCTCATGTTCGTTAAAACTCTTTTCGAAAATTGCACTTGAAACTTCTATTTTTCGAAAATTGCAAAAGTTCCCAAATTTTTTCGGAGTCTTCCTACAACTAAAATATTAAAGATAGATTTTTTCTTTAATGAAATTTGTTCCTTAAAGATAGATTTTGAAATAAAGTCATGTACAATTTTTCGAAAATGGTGTGAAAATTTGTATTCGAATATGCTTAAAAAATAAGGAAATATGAACTTAACACGAAAAGTGTGCACCGACTAAACTGTATCTTTTATTTCACACCAATAAGCTACGTTTACTTCTAGAAATATTAATAATGCATTTAATTCCTAAACCAGAAATTATTGTATATTTTCCCCAATTTTCTGTTGAAATTCTCTAATTTGTAAGAATGTTATTTTGACTTCGTACGTATTTAGGGGGGAATGCTCAAAAGTTGAAGTTTCGTTTGCTTTATAATGGTATGTGAATCGCCTTGCAATCTCCAGTTATTTTTTACTGTTCTCAAACCTGGATATCATTCTTTGATTTTTATTTTTTATAATTATTATGAATTTCCCCAGAATTGTCCAAAGTGGTTACCACATAATTCAAATTTACTGAAGTTGTCAGATCGAGATCACGTTTTTGAAGTTCAATGAGAATCTTTGGCTGAGTAATGATGTGTGTTTCAACAGTTCTCTTTGGACTGATTCTCCATATACGACTTTCTGAACTTGAATTACAAGTCCCATATGAACTCAGTAAATGAAATATCTTCTTAATACCTTCAATAAGCACTAGTAATAAATTGCAAAATTGAGTCATGAAGGAAATATCTGTATCTTCGATTTTTTGCCGTCTTTATACAACGACAAAATTGAACTGATGCAATACTTAAAAAAATAGAGTTAACCGTGATACTCGAACCAATAACACTGTTATAGGTGTACTTTATTCTAATAAGAAATTTAATGGAAAAATTTGGAATGAAAATTGGAAAGATTGGAAAATTGAAACTGTGCCTGGGACTTCATGTAAAGTACCCTCCAAATTTTCAAAAATGTTTTTCAAAATGTTAAAGCTTCGACTTGAGTCTAATAGACCAGGGAATATTCATTTTGAATAAATCGTATGGTTTTAGGGCTAATGGTGTTCACGGACGGACAGTTTAAAAAAATCGGTATTAAAGGTCCCAAAATGTGTATATCCGCTGAAATATTAAAATCGATTATCCGCAGCATTACATAACCTTCTCTAACCTACGTATATACGTACGTATACGAGAAAGTAACAAGACAATTCTATGCTTCTTCACCTGATTACGATTAGGCAACTCTAACTTAACTCACTCATATTTCATGTCAAAAACACCAAACAATATACCTTTACACGGATCTCAAATCACTATTTCCCTTCCCCGACAATGCAATTGAGTATAATAAATAGCACGAGAGGATTCCTGACTATATAAACGCAAGTGTAAATAAGGTCGCAGTTATCGGTTGATGAATTTTTTCCGGCGCCGCAAGTGCTATTAAATCAGTCATTAGTCCTGTCAGTGTAATGATTTTTTTATTCCTCGAGGTAGATGTGTTCCTCCCCTGCTGGATGTTGAGATCCGGCGCCTACATGACTAATTGCGAGGGATTTCCCCCTTCAGGCGTCTCCTCCGCAGGGTGCTACCATAACTCGGACATTATCTAAGGTCTCGAGTGGCATCCTGACGAGTGTGATAGTATAGTGTATGTGTAAGGAGAGAGGAGAGGACAAGAATGAGAAAGGACAGATCGCGCGCGGTCCATGGCCCATTTACTCGGCAACTGCTCCTGTATTCAACCACGCAAGGGAACAAGCATCTATCAAAGAAACCCTCCGCTAGAATTCTTCTTCAGGCAGCTCCTCCAGACATAAGCTAGTGTCGAAAATCCGCCACCGTTGGGACTGGAACCCTACGACTTTCTCATAGTCGCTGCAGAGACAACAGTAGTGTTGGGTTTGAGGTAATCCAGTCGACCAGACGCCGATACGGTCATAAATTTGAAATAAAGTATTAATAAAATTCTGGTAACAAGGAAACCACTTAAATGCAGGAAGGCTGACAAACAAGTCGGCCTTTCTGCATTAACAGACCAGAGCTACAACATTAACGGACCAGTGAATTCCTAAATAATTTTATCTAAATATTTTGAAATGCGAAAAACTAAGAAATAAAAGCACATTATTGAAGCAATTCTTATAAATCATCGCATAAAATTACTTTTATGCAAACATGTTAGCCGATAACCTAAGTCATTCTTACTCTAAACGAATTTAGCACATAAAAACCAAATATGGGGTATCGATGATATGACATAATATATGAAACAAGACAGAATCTTTTCCATTATGACGAGGAAAGGTGGCTCAGGGCATTAACTGATGTCACTGCAGTGCCTCTGTCAGTAGGCCCTAGGTTTGAGTCCCGACGGTGACAGGATTTTCGACACTAGCTTGTCAGCTAGGTCGAATTCAGTCGCTGTCTGAAGGAAAATCCTAGCGGCTCTAATAAACGGGCCACACGTGATATTTTCTTCATACTCCTTGTCCTATCCCTACCCCGTAAACACACACTTACATGCATTACACTAACATACATGCCGGGAGACCAGTCGGGCGCTTAGAACTTGTCCCAGCTGGGGCGGTGCCACGCTCGTGGGAGATACCTGGCTGTAGAAAACCCCACAAACCGACGATGGGTCGGCGCTGGATCTTGCCATTCAGCAGGGGAATATCGCCTTCCCAAGGAAAACATGCACTACACTTACTAGACTAATGACTTTGTCAGTTAACGTGCCCGGAATCACGAACAATTAATCAATCATGTTTATCATTTCTTATACGTACGTATATACGGAGTGATATAAGTAATATAGAGAAAATTATGTAAAGCTGCGCGAAAAAAGGAAAAATTGTGACAGAAAAAAACTCATTTCCTCGCCCTGATAATCTAAATGTACCTCAGTAGCTCAATCCAGAAAAAAATCCTCTAACACATGGTGTAGCCAGAATCCCTGTTTTGTGGGTCCTTGATACCGAAAAATCAATTGACGGCAAAACTTTCGCCTGTGCAGTATAGCGCCTAAACACTGCTTGCCAACTCAATGTTCTGAGACGTCAGAAAAATCTGCTATTTTGCTCAGAACCGAGCCGCTGAGCAAAGGTAGTGCAGACGCGGCGACGGGCATACAGTGTTCCAATGACGCTAAGGAAGGGTGGAAAGGTTCACTGTTATATAATACAATTTTAGTTCCTCTTTAACCAATAACACAGGTACACAAAATAAAAAAGGTGTAAATAAGTAAAATAAAAAAACAAAGACTTGACACGTTTTTCTCTACGTATGTCAACGCGCTAAATCCGAATCTGAAGTTAGAATTGCACCACCACTCTCCAATTATTTTAATCGCGAAAAACCACCATGACTTTGCATTTTTGAGTTTTCGAGGATTATTGCAGATCCAAGACTTGAAACATGTTTCTTTACGTATGTCAAAGCACTGAATCCGAAGCCAGAATTGCGTCATCACCTTCTAGTTCTTAAATCGCGAAAATTATTTTTCGCGATTTAAAAAACTGGAAGGTGGTGGCGCTCTCTTCTGGCTTCAGATTCGGATTCAACGCGTCGACATACACAGCGAAACTAGGGTCACAAGTCTTTGGTTCTGAACACGTTTTGATTTTGTGTGCCTGTGTAGTTTATGTTTACAACTAGATACAAATAGATATCCGGGAGGGGTCACGTAGGAGAGTTTGAACTCCAGGCTTGATTATTTATACTGTACAGATTTGTTTGAGATTGTTGTAAATCCTCGACATTTTCAATTCCTTTTCTATAACCTTCTATATAAAACATCATTTCTCATTTCATAATTGCACCCTATCTATAAATCAGAGATTATTTTCTCTCACTGCTTTCTCTGAGTCGCAAAGCTGAGTAATACCTCCGTAGGTTTAACTTTTTAACATACTGCAGTTCTTTCGAATTCACTAAACACTTCGCCATTGTTACGGTATCTACAAAAGGAAACCTTTCCTCTAATACCGAAATAAAATTAACGGGTGTAGATGGTTCCACACTCACGTTCCCTTTTTTTTTTTTTCATTTATTTTCTTCTTGTTCGGCCATGTGGCATTTCAAGGGCTTGGATACAATAGATTTTTCATTGTTAGGAATAGGCATCCTTGGCATTTTGAGCTTGACATCACTGCTCCGTTTTTTTTGTTTTTTTTAAGGTGTTGGGTTGGGATTGGGATGATTTATTGTTTATTTAAAATTTACATGCTTTAATGTTAGGTTGGATGTTTGAATTGGACACGTTCCCTGATGCATCGGCAAAGGCCAATTGGTATTCGTTATCAGCAACTGCCGTACGCTCCCCCCCCCCTTTGCTCGCGCCATTTCTCCGGGCAGGCGCTTGCGGAGAACGAAGCTCCGACGTCATTTCTCCGGCAGATGGCAACCGCTGGCCTAAAGCATACGAAGAATTTTTTTCCGAACTGAAGAAACATCTGTCGATTTGGCTCGAGCAGACGCTCTGAGATTGTGAAAAAACTTCTTTAAGATTTGGGGTTACTTACATAAAATCTCTGGGGCATTTTCATAATTTCTCAAAAACGGCTCCAATTTTGTGCTTTAGATTTCTTGAAGGAATAGAGTAAAATACACTTGTAAAGGTGGCATAAGTCCAATTTCACCGTTCACTCTGACTTTTTGAAAATTGCGTAAATTTGGATTTTTCTGTGTCTTCCTACAACAGCAAAAGTAAAGTTAGAGATTTTGCCTTGAAATGAAATTTGTTAGCCATAATTAGTTTTTTCATTGAGATCATTAAAATATGTTTGAAACTTTTAGTAGTTTTCGCGCAATATTTTGTAAAATGTGAGCAATTTTAAAAAAGTAACAAAAACACGATTTACTCAAACACGGCTCCAAATTTATTCTTTAAACTTTTGGTAAGGATAGTGCTAAATGTACTCTATAAGATGATTATAAACGTAATTTTGCACTATTTTGTTTTCGAAAATTTACAAAAACGTAATTTGTTTGACTAGCCTCTCGCGTCGGTAATATTTACATTAGCGGCAACTAGTTCGCATTATTGCATTTCAGAGTACATGTGCTTTAAATAATGCCATAAAGTTTCTCGAAAACTCAATAGTTTTCTGAGAAAACGAGCTCAAAATTTCGCAATTTCAAAAACGCCATTTTTCAAAAACGACATCAATTTTTTCATCAAACATTTCATACGTATAGTGTACATTGCACTCTTTGAGATGACATAAAATATTTTTTCTGTATTATTTCGTGTTTTTTTCTAATTGTCAGTTATAATTTCCTTGAATTATCTCTCACGCCGCGCCGTTAATATGCACATTTCCTGCGTTTTGTATGTATTATTGTATTTGTGAGTAGAAGAGCCTCAAATCACTTCAAATTAATTTTATCGAAAAATCAAGATTCCTGTGAAAAATAGCTTCAAATTTCACATTTGCAATAACACTTAAACGCCATTGTCTTAAAAACGTCCCCGAATATTTCGACGAAAATTTCCATTGGACTAGGTTATATTCTTTTTTAATATTCTCAAAGTAATATTTTGGTTATACCGTTAGTAAACCGTGTAGGTCTCTTTTCGTTGAAATCCTCGACATTTCGAAAATTCAAAATTCTTTCGGCGTCTTCTACAACTACAATTATGAAGATAAATTTGTTTCTTAAATCATTAAGATTCTTTAAATAAAGTCATATTCAAATGTCAATTTAATTGTAAAGCAATTTTGTAGGATTCTTGAGATTGTTGCCGGTCATGTTAATTGTACAGTGTAGAACTTACAATAAATATATTTAAGAATGGTAATATATTTAATGTAAAATGAATATATTTAATACAAATATATTCCTTTTACTAGAAGTTTTAGTAGCTAATTGTGGTATGTAATCAAGGCAGGCTTGTGCGAATTATTATTCTTTCTTTTCTGTATGTGCTGCAAATACTGTAATAGTTAAATTTATTCATGTATGTATTGTTTGTAAAAGTAAGAAATGACTACTATTCCTGGAAAAGGCTCTTCGTTTGAATTTAACTTTTTCAAGTTATAACTGAGTTTTTAGGATGGCAGAAATGACATTTTAGTACTTCGTTACTATTTCCAATGCTGCGAGAAAATATGTGCTGTTGTAGTACACCTAGTTCTACTTTCAACGGCTGCGATATCAATAGCGAGGGGTTATATCCAGCTATATACTATTTATGATCAATATCTTTAAATTTCCACAATAAACAAGAAACAAGTACTTGATTTGCATTATTTAATTTTTGTTTTGTGCACAGGAGATGTCACTCCATTTACATAGTTTTTATTGTATTGTTTGGAATTTTATTTAAAACTGTGAATAAACGTAACACAGTGGCGTTATTTGGACTAATCTGATATACATATAATTGTCACAGAATCAGTATTACAAACTCCTGAACATGTGCGGGGAGACTAAAATGATAAATTTTTGCCAATGCATATGTGGAGGGAAATGTCATAAAACGAAACTACATGCGTTACATTTGCCCCTGATTAGTAGGCAACGCGTCATTCATTTATATACGGCGGAACATCCCGTTGACTGAGTCAGAACGTGGCCCACCAAACACCTAGTGTGGGCGAGTTGCCTATCCACCAGGGGCAGATGCCACATACGCAACTCAATTGTATGAAAATTTCCACCACAAATTCATTGACTTCGTCGACTCCTCTACATGCTATAGATGTGTGTGACGTTTATTCGGAACAACTGTTCATACACACATTCGAACCGGTCCTTAGAATACGACGTCGGCCTTGATACGTAGCTGCTAAAGACAGCAAACTATATTTTTCGAAAAATTAAACTCATCGCCTTTAAAATGTTTCGTCTTCTCTTAAGTTGTCCACATCTATAAATACGATTCTGAGCACAATTTATAAAAGCTCTAATAAATTAATGAATAACTAATCACGTTCGTTTCAAAGATTGTGAATGTAATACATGAATTTGGTTAGCAAAACGTGTATTGCATTTACTTTAATCACGAATGATTTTAGTACACACGATTTACATTATAAGAATTTCCAGAGATAGTAAAACTCTCGGTAGACATTCTTATTTCTCAATATTTTTAAGGAACATTTTCATTATATGAAAATGTAAATATTAAATTTAATTGAGCAAAAGTTCTAGCGCATTCAAGAGTACCAAACGCAAGATAAGAATACTTTTGGATTTGATAAACATATAGTGAGCGACTCAGGAAGAACAGTGACGTTTTGTCTCGCTCTGCAACACAGCAACCAACAGCTGCATTTTTGAATAATGTTTGGGCTGATAGTAGGTATAATAATAATAATAATAATAATAATAATAATAATAATAATAATAATAATAATAATAATAAACTTACAGAAATCAAAAAGGTGAAAGAAAAATAATTAGGCAAATTCTAGGAGTAATACCTACAAATGACGGTTACAGACTACTATCAATCAAAACAGTAGAAGAATTTTCAAACATCGAAATTGATATTAGAAAAACGCAAAAAAAATTTTTAGCCATCTGAACAAATTTCCAGGAAACCGATTGACAAAAAGGATACTAGATTACGTAACCTCACTTACGAACACAACGCCTTGGCTGAACGAAATTCGAAAAGACCTCACACAAGCGAATATAAGATCAAAAGACATTGTAGAAAGAGACACCTTCAGACACAAAGTGGACAAGCGGGAAGTTGCACCAGAGCAACCAAAACAATAACAATACAGACCAAAATGGTGAGAAGAACGTAAACAAACTTTTATCTCTTTATTTATTTTGGTTGCATACACTTCTAGATCATGAACGACCACATTGTACAAAATATTAACAATTAACCAAGTAGTACAAAATGATGTGAAACATACATTACATATGTACAAATGTGGTTCAACAAAAAATATGAACAATTCTTGTTACATTAATATGATCTCAAAGTAATGGTTTAATTTTTATATACTTAATATTCAACTTGACAAGAAACAACAACACTTGCTATATATCATATTCCTAGAATATTTGTTTGGTTTTTTAAATTAATATACAGTTTATTTTCCTTTTATTATTCTTAAAAAAACTTTGCATAGGCTAGGAGTAACCGTACATTTAATGAAAATTGAATATCTGAGACGAAGTAATTTATTCATGGTTAATTATAATTTGTATATAGAATTTTGTAAACAACCATCATGTATTTTAAAAATAAATAACTTCAGTCACTTTCCATGAAATTCACAATCCACAAAATATGTGAGCCGAGTCAAGCACTCCTAGTCGTTTGTATTAACGGTTTTGTAAACCGAGTCTCATGATTCCTGCAGCAATTTTACTTTCACTTTACTTTTAGTAAACAATTTTCACGTACGCATATTATTAATGTGTCGTTTATTGCATTTTTTGTAACGGTAAGACCGACTAAGTTAGCTCAGAGTGTAAACTGATATCACTGCAGTGCCTCTGACCGGGAGGTTCAAGAGCTCCAGTCCCTGACGGTGGCAAGAATTTCGAATCTAGGTAGAAATTAAGACGAGTTCAGTCTCTGTCTGGAGAGGAATTCTAGCTATACTAGTGCCCATGACTATACCAGTTACCCTACTTTAATTTAACACTACAATATAACTATACATAACCGCGCGTAAGTATTAAGGTTGTCTTATGGGCATTATATGAAATACAATGTTCTCCTCCGTTCTCTACCGGTATCTCAGTCAAATTGTAGAGATCAGCATCTCCTGTAGTTCCTATTGCAGGCATAATGTCCCTTTTTATTGATTTTGCAACAGTAACTATTAATAATAGTAATGAATTAGACAATTTATTACTGATATTACATCATAGTAGAAGAAACGTATCTACCAAATTCGTTGGAACTCGCAATATCAAGAAGCAAACACTTTACCGATACCGCTTATCATTCGGCTAAAACAGTGTCAGGCGTTAACCAAAACCATGAGCAGACACACACTGCCAGTGAATATCTTTAATGTTGAATAATTCACAATTTATAAAGAAAGTGCGAGTTTTACAATGTTTTAACAGCATTTTGCACCGGCTGAGATACTTCAGTGGCATAATTTGTCGTGTGTGAAGCGTCGCTAACCAGGAAGTCCTTGAGTTCTAATCCCGACGGTGGCGGATGTTTGACTCTTGTTCCTTCTCTAAGTCGAATTTAGCTACTGATTGTAGGAGAATTCCAGATGTCGGCAGCTCTATGCAGTAGTTTTCTCTGGCTTCTCTGATAAATACCAGAAATTTTCTAGAGCATTACCTCATCAAACGGACCACGGACCGCCTGCGATCTCTTCTTACTACCCACTTCTCTTGCGCGCGCGCGCGCGCGCGCACACACGCACACACAAACGCGCGCACACGCCCCCACACACGCGCGCACACACGCGCACACACACGCACGCACACTCACATCGCACCCACACGCGCACGCACGCACGCGCACACACACAGACGCACACGCGCGCGCGCCCACACGCACACATACACGCACGCACACTCACGCTCACACAAGCACGCACACATACGCACGTACACACACAGTCATGCACACATGCGCCCGCATGCAAACGTACATGCACAACTCTACCATACCAGTAGGGCGCTTAGATCTTGTCTCGGTGGTGGCCGTCGCTGCGGTGGGGGAGACGGTGATTCCTTGCAAGTCGTAGTGTAGGTGGGCGTCGGATCTACGGTTCCAGCGCGGGCGGAACACAGCCACTTCCCAAGACACAGGATGCATTTCACGTACGGCACTAATGAACTTAGGAGTTATCGCGTCCGAATACACTAAACAATTAATCAATAGCAATTCGCAGTATTCGATCACGGAATTTTTTTTTAAAAATTGATAATTTTTTAAGAATGTTTTATTAACACAGCATCACGCAAACTACTCTAAATTGAAATTACTGACCCAATTTTTATTTAGTGTTATATGGATATTCCGAGTAAATTACTGCATTTGAAAAAAATCTCTCAGTTTTTTAAAGAAAGACATTTAGAACGGCAAAGACACGCCGTTTTTTTAAAATGCGCAATTCTGAGCTCATTTTTACAAATAAAGTTTTCATCATCATTTATCGTTTTACGCACTTGCACTCAGAAATGCTGTAATGTCCATCATATACGTAAATATTAACGAAGTAAGAAATGCATAAAAAAATTGCTGAGCGAAAATGTGTTTTAAATGTTCTGCCTTCTTCTAACCTTGCTTTGTTGGTACAATTCTCAATATTAAATTATAAGCAATAACGGTAAGGTAGAGAATCTGGAGATAAAGAAAAACCTGTGCCGATTATTCTTCTCCCACAAAGATCACATACAGTGTATATATTTCGCTGTTCAGTGTTCGTTTGACGCAAATAAATCAAATCAAAAGCATTAAGTGATGGGGAAGAAGTGTTTATTCTAGAAACCACAGCACGTGAATTTTTATTAATTTAACACACAAGCGTCCTTTTTTCTCTTTCAGATGAATAAACAGGGTTTCAAAACAATGTTTTATTCTCCGTATTAATAATTAATACATTTGTCTGAAAATGAACAACAAATGATATTGTTAAGAAAGAAAGTAATGAAAATAAAATTACGCAATAATGGAAATAAAATTATATTCTAACATATTTGACTGTTTAAATACGTTTTACTTTACGAATACTGCTTGCGCAATATAAAGAAAGTATTGTAATACTGCGGGAAAACGGCAAAATTTCGACAGAAAAACTCGTATTGCTAGGTCCTCTTAACGAAAAAGTGGATAAATCTTGCATCTATATTAAGTGAATTACATCCTCTTACCTAGATCCTATTTGCAGATGGTTGAGCTCATGTCCGAGTTTTTACCAACGGACACTAAAGACCGTAAAATCACCGAGACTCAACTGGCCCTATTCTGAACATGATTTATGGCTTGTAAGAAGAAATGCGCCGATGACGAGGTAGCCGCCTGGGAGAAGCTGGGATCCCAAGGGAGAGCGGTTAGGGCGCATATAAACGATCCGATTGGAATTGCCTTTTTAAAAGACTATCATCTTCTGATATCGAGTCTTGTTTTCACTGCACTTCAATTGAGATCAAATACCGCTGCCAATAAAACTACTCTTAGTAGAGGAAGGCCCAGAGAGGATATATACTACAGGAAGTACAATGCAGCGGTAGAAACCATGAATCACATCTTCGGTCAGTGCATTTTTACGAAGCCAGCAAGAATAAAGCGTCATAACGATATCAAAAAATTCATAGAACGAAAGATGCTCCGGAAATCAGCAACGGTAGTGTCCACGGAAGCCACTTTGCCGAAGGGGTTAGAGTCAAACCTGAGCTGGTAATAAAAAGCCGGGAAGGTGTCCACGTGGTCGATGTGACTGTCCGCCACGAGGATGTGTTTAGCCTACTGAAAGCAGGGGAGGAAAAGGTGGTAAAATACCAACCAGTCATCCCCCTGGCAGTCCAACTTCATGGAGTACCCTACGCCAGAATCCTGCCAGTGGTGGTTGGAACCTCTGAGGCTATGCCAAAATATACAGTCAGTGCCCTCAAGACCCAGGGGATCACGTCTCGAGGCGATCTACTGACTATATCGTTAATTGCTCTCAGAAGCTCTATTAAACTTTACACAATTTGTAAGTTACGATGGAGCAATTTAGCATTGCAGGTAGAAAGAAACTTCAATGTCCTGTGGGGAAGTCTAGGGAACCCATTGGATCCTAAAATGCCTAGGAATTACCCAGTTACCACAACTTTAAGTGGGAAGTGTATGCTATTTAATGTAGCATATAGAAAATTGTGTAGTCAGAATTCACTCTTGGCGGCTCCTTGGTCCAAAAACTGGTTTCACGACAAAACGTCTTTATGGGAACAACGCCAGAGCCTAAACCGTAATCAAGATTTTTATAAAAATTGATATTCCCAAGTCAATCTGACTGGTGTCGAATTAATTAATTTAAATTTGAAATTTATATTTTGATTTTAGGGGTATTTTACATAAAGCACAGAAAATGTTTTCTCAAAAATGGCTCCAAATTTTTAAATTGTTTCCTCCGCGGACGAAGCAGACACAGAAACGGTGTATGTCACATTTTCATTCAGCTCCTTAAATTTTCAACAATTGCAAAATTTCAGTTTTGTTGTCGCGTCTTCCTTCAACTACAATATTAAAGACATTTATTTCTGTAATTAAATTTGTTCATCAAAAACAGATTTTAAAATAAGATCAAGTCCTTTTTTTCTCGAAAAAATGAGCAATTGAGCGTGAAACATAAACAATTTTTAGGCAATTATTTTCTCAAAAATGTCCAAATTGTTTCTCTGAATTGTTTCCTCGTATGTAGCGAAGAACGGCAAAGAAAATGGTGCTGGTTCCATTTTCGGAGAACGCTCTGTATTTTTGAAAATTGCAAAACTACAATAGTGATGATAGATTTTTTATTAAATTAAATCTATTCTAAAAATCAGTTCTTTACACAAGATTATTCTCCAGTTTCTAAAAAAGTGTTTAGCGTAATTTTTCGAATATCCGGCACTTTTTTTGCTAGAATCTTTCAGGAATTATCGTCTTGCAATGCAGCAATGGGCAACGGGCAATTGGTTTGGTGGTGTTTCTGGGAATATGGTGCGGAGTTTTTTGTCATCGAATTTGTGTTCAATTATTAGATTTAAATAAATTCGATTCTCGCTCCTAATGCCCTACGATTGGTAATGAGCTTCTCAATTGCTGGTTGAGATGTATTAATGTGGACAGAAATTGCTGTATTATAATTTTACATAACTGTTACTGATACGATAAAGTACGTGGTAAAAAATTTTCATTGAGAAGAGATTGTGAATTTTCAATACTGTAACGTCCCAGAAAATGTGTTTACTTTCTCGCATTTACATCGTAAGAAGAGAACGTAAATGTTGAGTATGTAAATAAGAATGTGCATATAAATGTTATGTAACCGTGCACCGCAAAAGGCCGAATTTTTGGCAGAGAAACGCACGCCGCATTAATTCGATTGATCTGAGTTCGAATCTCGACACAGAAAAATTGCTGGAAGGATACATTTTTAGAGGTTTATGTAGTAGTAAAATATTGCGAAGCCGTTACAAATAATGCGAGAAAGTATGTGCTGTTGAAGCAGCATGAATTTCCTTTCTCGCCTAATTTTGTAAGAAGAGAATGTATCGTAGTCGTGTGCCGGAAAACGGCAATTTTTCATCAGAAAAGCTGTCGGTCCTTGGAAACGGAAAAGTGAATAAATAATATTCCTACCATGTATATAAATTTACTTCCACTAACACGTGGGTTTAATTTTGTGAAAAGGTTCAAGGGTCGTCGGTCGCTGGCGCGCGCATTAGGTGTAGCGCGTTTTTGTGACAGCAGAACATTCGCGCAAGGGGAACGTCCGGTAACAAATTAAGCCGTACATTACTAAAACAATCTTTGTACATACATTATGGGATAGTTTTGCCTTATTTTCCATCACGACTCTACAAAAGGATGCATTGACTTGTGGCAGCGATTTGGAACTGAAAAGTGCTGTTTATGGCCGCACAGAATGGATAGCAAAGTACTTAATTTACCATATTTACTATAATGAGAATTAACGACGTCCTTGAAGCTACCGGGAAGATGGTGGAAATAGCATCATTCGCTAAAGGCAAGAGGGTGCTAAGAGGAAACCAATGCTACCAAAGGCCACAAGGGAAACGGCGGCTATCCATTGATGCGAGGGCTGGTGGAGCAGCTGACACGGGTCTAGTGATCCAGGCGCCGGATTAGCCACATCGCAACCAGCAGCAGAGACAGAGTGGGGCAGGTGACAGAAACGGAAAGAGAGCGAAGGGGAAGCCGGAGAACAGGGCGGGCAGGTATTTCCTGCGGAAGAACACTGTGAGAGCAGCCGGAGGACAGGCCCGAGAGTCGTAAGGAGATCCACAACTGTAATGAACAGTGACAATGACACATACTAAGTATCCGCAATTCCTCTCTCGCCAGTTGGGCAGAGTTCTGTCGCTGTAGCCTAACTAGGGATTTTCGGAAAACAATTGGTCATCGCAATTGTGGAACTTGTTGGTGTGTAAAGTATTTATTAATAAATATTACTTACCTTTTTCTATAGATATTAACTCTTTAAATCACATTAATATTCGTTAACACATATTATATTTTATTTTGTATATAGTAGAATTTTCTTGGATTAACATTTACACATTTAACATACTATTTCATTTTCCAAATTCAATAAGGCAAAATCAGGCGAAACCGCTAAGTGCCGGTCGTAGCACAAGTTAAGGTGATTTCAGAGATACAGTTCTAAGCACAAGTCTAGTGCCGGAATTAAAATGCAAGTTAATGCACGTACAAGTCAGAAATACAACTCATTGCGAATTCAAATTAGAAACGCAAGGCAAGGAAGTCCGCTGCCTTCGCATCATCCCCGTACACCCCGGGTTGAAGTGGTGGAAACTGGGGCAAGCCTAAACACAAAGAACGCAAAACATTGCAGGGTATCTTAGAAACGCAAGACATTCTAAGTTCTATTTAGAAACGCAAGTCATTGCAAGCGCATCTTAGAAACACAAATCATTGCAAGTTCAATTTAGAAGCCCAAGACATTGCTAGTTCAATTTAGTAACGCAAGTCATTGCAAGTGCGAGTTCGCGCGCTAGTGTTACCGGAGCCGCGCACGCGACGAAACGAAAGCTTCAATCCCCTTCTCTGATCCGAGTGCCTCACCCAGATTGCTTAAAATCAGCTATGGGCAGCGGTTGCGGAGCGATATTCGGACCAAGGGTGCGCGGTTTGTCATGTGACACAAAAATTGCTGTAGCAATTTTGTTGCCGACAGTTGATACACGGCCCATAAGCGAGGGGGGGGGGGTACACCCTCTTTCGTCTTCGTGGTCAGTGAAATGCGATGCAGCTGCGTCCTACGGGGCAGACTTTCAAGATCTCGTTTTGTAAAAGCAACTGGTCGACGCGCATGTGCGCGTTGAAAATTGCTAGCGCCTGCAATTATATGTGGAGGGGGGGCGAGCGGTCTTTGGCAAGGGTGTATTTGAAAAAAGTCGCGGTTCTTGGAGTAGCACGTTCGCAAAAATGCAAAAAAACACGCTGTTGCTTACTGAACTACCTGGTATTTAATGCTGCCCTTCCGTATATGCCAGCTTCGTCGCAGCGTCTTTTGAATCCTCCCTTTTTTTAGTGGATGAAATATTCTTGGCCGCTGCCGAGCGTTGCTCAGTGTCGTCACGACCATACAAAACACAAGGCGGCAGTCTTTTGAATTAAAAGCACCTTTTTGGCGGCACCTCGATGCGACGTAGATAAGTGACTACCTGCTACAGACCGTGTCGCACGCATCGGGTCCCATCAGAGGTCGTACAAATCCGCCTGCTCTCTATTCTCGGGGAGGCGGGGGAGAGGGCGGGCCGGGTCGGCGCAGGTCAGGAATCGCGCTGAATGCCCGCGCCACACACTTCGCGCCGAAGAGTTTAATTATGGAGGGTCCTATTCATGAACATGACTTAAATCGGAGCTTACGTAAGTTTAATTGAGCACTGAAGTTTTAGTTTCGAACAAATCGGATTCATAGACAAAATTTCCAGAAAGTAAGCTCTGGCGGAAATAGACTTAGATACCTTACAATTGTAACTATGCATTTCACAGCAAAATTGCGTCTGCCAACATTTCATTGTTTTCCGTAATCTCTTTGTGAGCAGAAAGGAGGATGAAGTACGTGTGATTTCGTGAATGCAGCAGTTTATCCTATTGACTGCAGTGTAAGTATTTGTAACAACTTTAAAAAATCCATTTGATTTAAATATGCCCATGATTTTTACTTATTCAATTAGTAATTAACCATTAACTATGGGGTTATTTCGTGTCAAATCACCCCATAAAAGTTGGATTTTCAAACTTTTCCTCGAATTTATATTTGTAAATTGTTTTATAATGATAGCAAAAGGCAAGTTACATTGTAATATACAGTTTTGTATTTCTCTGTCTAGAGTTTTCCAAGAAATAGGGAAATATTAACTTTTTTAAATTGCACATACACCGCGCAAACTATTATATTTTTTAAAAAATTTACACGATCTAAATGACAGTGAACAAATTTTATTTGGAGGATAAAACTATCTTCAATTTTGTTGTTGAAAGAAGATGCATGAAAAATTTTAAATTTTGAAATTTTCGAAATTTAGAGTTAACCGTGAAAATCGGACGTACGCCACCTTACAAGTGTATTTTACTCTATTTTTACAAGAAATTTAAAGAAACAATTTGGAGCCGTTTTTGAGAAATGTTTGAATTTGGCAGGGGGGTTCCCTATATAGTACCCGAAATTTTGAAGTTTTTCAAAATTCTAGCGCCTCGACTCGAGACAGATCGACAGGGCAATATCTATTTTCGAAAAAATCGTACGTACATTTTAGGGGGCTAATGGTGGTCACAGACGGACGGACAGACGGACAGACGGTCGGACAGACGGACAGCGGACAGACGGACAGACGGACAGACGGACAGACGGACAGACGGACAGACGGACGGACGGACGGACGGACGGACGGATGGACAAAGAGTAAACAGACGGACGGACAATTTTGATGTACAAGACTAGAACGTAACATGCCAGATATTGTGATAACTCTCAAGGTGCTAAAACTACTTTTCTAATTGATTTTGCAGTCACATGCAAACAGAAACATGCAAAAAGTGTTCTCTGAAAAAATACGGAAGTACAGCAATCTGTCAAATGAAATCGAAGATCAATGGAAACAACCCCATGTATTCAGTATTGGCCTTATAGTAAAACATGTCAAAGAAAATCTTCAAAAACTCGATATCCCTCCAAGGCTTTTAAAATTAATGCCAAAGTATTTTATCTTAAATATTTGCCGCATTGTCCGGAAGTTTCTTAATTAAGATTCTTAAAGAAATAGCAAATAACACGGCGAAAATACCGTTGTTATTTGAGAACCAGATGATCCTGTGAACCAGCAATGAGTAAACACAATAATAATAATAATAATAATAATAATAATAATAATAATAACAATAATAAGATAGTTTATAAAGATATTTTATCGTTTCACCAATAATTTAATTACATTCATATAAATGATACAGTACAGTTATATGGAAAATTATTTAATTTTTAGTTTACAAAGTTGGTGGAACTAAGAAAAGTCGAAGTTGCCAAGTGTTTGCCCTCTATCCTTAGTTTGTTTTTACCTATTTCATTCCGGATGTACGGGAACGCCATTCTGTCGTGTGTATTTTCTGTTTGCAAGTGGGTATTGTTTGTGTGTGGTTTTGTGTGCGTGTGTGGTTTTGTGTTTGTGTGTTTTTTGTATTTGTGCGTTGTTTGAGTTTGTAGATGACTTTTGTGTGTTGCTTTGTGTGTGTGTGTGTTGTATTGTGTTGTGTTGTGTGTGTTATCTGTTTGTGTTTGTTTGTTTGTGTGTTTTGAAAAAGGCGCCGCCCAAAATAATACACTTCATTTTGGAAGTTCGAGGCACATCCAAAAAGTAAGTCTCCCTAGATCGTAACGAAAAAAATACAATTTCATGAAAACAATTTGTACTAGCAGATACATCCCATGTTGCCATGCAGATGCATCACATTATGTGCATTATTTCACATAATCATCACCAGAATTAAGACATTTTTTTTATACCGTAGGATCAACATTGGTTTCTGTGCCTTAGAATTTTACCGCCAGGGATAGGTATCAGTGTTTGGCAGTCACCTACAATTCTTCTATCAAAAAATCTAAAGGAAAGGTTTCTACCAAAAAATCGCCAGTTTCCTCTCTAGCATTACAATTCTTTCTTGCTGGTTGAATGGCAAGAAAGTACGGCGAGAAAGCTAAAAGGAGTCTGAAATATAAAAACGATTTCAGATTTAAGAGGTCACATAAAGATAATATATTCTGTTTAAAACGGTTGACAGATTAGAAACGTAAATGTGGAAGGGAAGTGAATAAGGCGTTTGTTGATTCATAGAAAGCATCAGGGTTGTAACTTGTGACTAGGGGACTCAGGACAATAGGTGATATGATAACCCCTTCTGTTGTTTCTTCCAACCTAAATCTATTTTTTGTAATTATGTTTAATTGTTTTTATTTACTTAAGTTGCTTCATATATATTTTAATTGAATGAAAAATATTTAGAAAAATACCTCGTGTATGTGTGGTTATGTATTACCTGTACTGTTGCTTTCCTACTTAATCTTGTATATACGAAAATAACACGTTACCCAAAGCAAATATTTACTTGAGCGGCTCGGACGTAACAGATGATATTCCTCAAAATTGTAGTTTTTGTGATAATTTTTAACTCCTTCCCTCTGTTGCATATGCAGTATAATACTCAAACATAGCGATTTGTCTCACGGTTGATCCCAGTTTGTTGTGACTTTTGTGTAACCACTGAAACCCCTCTACTTCAGAGAATCATGTATTTATACCTCAGAAGAGGTTTCGTGAGGGCTATCATACTCTACACCCGAACTCGTCATTGATAATCAACAACTCCGCTAATCTTTTGGAGATATATTTTTCTTCAAAATGCTCTTTAATTGTGGCCATAAGTGAAGATAATTGGGATGTAAATGCTGATAACACTTATTTGGAAACTTAGCCACGAAATAATGTCTTTTTTCAGGTATCTCTTTTTTTTCCTTCATAAAATGAGGTTAAATTATTTGGTAAGTTACAATTAAGGATCATAACTTGCAACCGATGGCGAAGCTGAATAAATAAAATATTTATCATTGGGTTTAATACAGTTACCTTGAAACAAAATTCTAGATCACAAAACACCGTCATTATCTTTTTTTTTCCCTTTCCGATCCTAGGTCAATTTAATCTAGCCACAGCTAGATCGAAGTAGCTAGAGTCGAAAATCCGCCACCGTCGGGACTCCAACCAAGGATATCCCTGTTAGAGTCGCTGCATAGACAGCGGCAACGCTGAATCTGAACTAACCTTAGCCAGCCAATATGCTTAACATAAGCTGAATAGTAGTCAATGCATTTATATATGTTTTATTTCATTCGAAATAAACGTTATTGCTTATTATGGAAACAACTTGTGGATATAGATAGAAAACATAAGTATCGTGAGCGAACTTTTTTATTAATTTTTTTTAGTTCCAAAGTAAAAATCGATGATTTTACTACACTCCGGGGCCCTCTGAAACCCGGAAGCACTGTCTCGAAACTGCGTGTGTTCTACTTTGCAACGGATTCTTCTTTATTGCATCTCCGTCATAAAAGAGGTTAAGGAAAGAGAGTTACGCAATTCTGGAAGGAAAAGTGCCAATTTTTCGACAGAAGTCAGGTTTTGTTTGCCCCTGATAGGATATGTGGCTTTTCCCGCTTCTGTATGTAGTAAACTTTTTAGAATATGAAGAGTCGATAGAATCCAAATTTTTGTAAGTCATTGATACCGAAGAAGGGTTGTTTTTTCAACTGACCGTATGTGAACGACACTAGTGCTTAGGATTTTCGCCAAAATTGCTATTCCCCGATCGATCTGACTGATTTCGTGGCTCCTCAAAAGGGATCTTTTAATTTTTGAGGGGGCATTGCATGAAACCACTAAATTTTTCTCAAAATGTATTTTTTTCTCTAAACTTTTACCTCGATTAGAGCAAAGTATACTTATTAATACGGGATTGATTTGATTTTCATTAACATCATAAACATTTTACTCGAAAACATCTCAAGTTTAAAATCACAATTTCTACATTCTCTTAAAACTAGATTGTTGGAGTTAATTTTTAATTAATGCAATGTATCCTTTCCAAGAAATGTTTTAAAGGCAATTTTCCGGTTTTGTTTTCAAAATGTTAGTAGTTTTCTTATAATGTAGAGTCATAGTGACAATTTTCCATAAATAAGTAAGTTTTGCTCTTAAACGAATCAAATGGTTTTACTTTAAAATTAATCAAAGAGCAAAACTGTTCTTATTTAAACGTCGTTTATAAGATAGTAGTAGATAACTTTTTCATTCAAATATCTGAAATTTAGAAAATTATAAAATTTCAACTTGTTTCCAACTTTTTCGCTATTACATAAAGCACGTGTATTTTCAAAATTTTCTCAAAAATTGCTGTAAGTTTTTCTTCAAAATATCCAAAACAACAAAATACCCTTTTATAAATGAAAAAGGTCCCACATTCTACGCTCATGTATTCATGTTTACTCCTGAAAATATCCGTTGTGTTATCACTTGATTGTAATAGAAGGATTAAACCTCTGTGAGGACGCAGATCATGGGATTTAAAAGATGTATGACAAAAGAAACAAATTATGCACTTAAAAACCAGCTCCAAATCGTTTAGACCAATGAAATTCAACAAGGAATCTGAAATGTTCTCATTGATGCAGGAGGGTGCGCTGGCCTCTGGACTGAGAACTGCAATCAATATCGTTCAGCATGCTCAACTCGCCGTAGTAGCAATGGGCTGGACACCGACGTAATCGGCGCTAAATAGAGTATAACAATGTACGTGGCGTGGAACGAACAGAAGAGCATTGGGGAGCCTCAAAGATGTCTGTTTATACAACACCGGAGCCCATCAGCTCTTCGGCCGCTACGCACCCATTGGCGGACAGCCCGACGAGCAGCGTCAATGAGGCGCTCGCCCCGCCCCGCCCCTCATCCGCATTCCACGCACCGCTTCGCTCCGCCCAGCCTCGCACTTCGCCCTCGCCCCTTCCACCGCTGCAATTTCACCACGTGGCCGCTCCGCGCGCTTCCTCCTGCCACTTCCGGCACAGCGGGATCTCAAGATTCATTGGCAGCCATATGTCTTTCGACGCGGTATCATTCATCATTGTAACGCCACATTTCTTAGATGTTCTTGGTTCAAGAAGAGGCTTCTTGAGAAGGTTAGGGAGGACTGGAAATCCGAGATGAATTGAATAGGCCTGAATTCGCTGCCTTTTTTGGAAACATTTTTTTTTTTTTTTCATTCTTCAATTATTTACAGTTAAAATGCTGGGAAGAGTTTCTGGAGGTCAAGAGAACGTATGCAGGCGGTACTTCCCCCCACACGCAGATGCGTTTTTTACTGTTCTTTCATGATGTAAACAAATTAAATTGTAATCACCTGGATGTTGAACTGGTTGCTGTCTCTTTCGTCAATTGACTTTCCTAGTAGTCTGAGAGTTAGTGTTACATATCGCCAATTTGACGACCTTCGTAATTTGTAAACTGAGTCTGTGGGTTAATCTAAAAAAACCTCGTTGGTGTCGGCTTGGCAGAGGCACATCAGGATCAGTGGTGTAAGTTCCTCAGAGGAGGCACTTGGACCGACATAATAAGTGGGTCCCTTAATTAAAGACACATGTCATTAATTTAATGCCATTTATTTAATTTTGTGATTATGAACTAAATTTTAGGAGTAAAATCATTTATTACAACTAACTATTAGAGAAAACAAATGATCATTTTTGCAATTTCATGCTATAATTTAAGATTTAAATTTTGTTTTTTTCTTCGCATTTACAAATATATCAATAATAGTAAAAATATTATTTTTCAACAAGATATTGTTTTTTTCATGCTCGATTGATAAAATACTGAAATTATCCAATCTTGTGCCATTGCACTTCGTAAATAATTTTTAATCAGCTTTACTTTTGAAAACGTTTGTTCGGCTCTGACGAGCGTAACAGGAAGTTCAAAAAGAATGTCAATACTGTACACGCATCGGGAAAATTTGTTAATAATGAGCAACGTTCGATTTTCTGATGCTAGGGGGTAGATGGCAGGGAGTTTTCAATTACATTGTTGTACTTCTTCGTAAATTTCATCGTCCGAAAGAGCTATCCAAACTTGTGGCTGAATTACTTTTAAAATTGCTACTGTATTTTTCAGTCCAACAAATCGTCGCTTCAACTGATTAATGTCAATATCTATGTATCCATAGTAAATATTACGTTTGTGTTTTCGTAGACCATCTCTAAGTCGCGGGTCCTAGCAAAGTTCGCCAAAATGTCATTAGTTTTCTACATTGGTTTATCGTTAAATATCACATCTACTTTCTAAACTGGATAATTGAATTGCATTATTTGTCAAATCATCATAGTGATTCCGAACAGTCTTCAATACTTCTTAAGCTCCATCAAGTAAATTCTGTGCCGTTTGCAAATCCAAATCAGGGCTTTATAAGTATTTCAAGACAGTGTTGGTTGATGTAAGTATTATTGGAATTCAGTACCACATGGAAAAGAAATTGAAAAGTTTCCATTTCTTTTTTACAAGTTTCGGGCTTTATTCGTTTCAGACATTTTGTAAGAAAGTGTAATTGCTTGTTAAAGCTTGGAAAATATTAAAATATCATGCAGCTATTAAGAAATCCTTCCGTAATGACCACCTTGTAAGTCAAAGTTGTTTTAATGTCTGATATTTTTATTTGAATCCTACAAGTTTCATAATATGCTCTACCGATTAATGCTATTACCAAAGGACACATACTTTTCTTTCACCAAACAGTAAAATGTCTGAACTTCCAATATATCCTAGTTATGGCATCATTAAGCATTCGATATAAATTATGATCAGAAAATTCCCCAAACAATGCACTGTCAACTTCATCTATTTTTTTACGAATGTCTTGTATATTTCAGTCTTCACTGTTGCTACCTTACCTCTTTGACCTTTACATTTAGATAAATCAATGCCTTGTTCTTTTATGTTCTCAACAATATCAAAATGCACCCCACCCCCTCTTCATGCTGATTGATTTTCGATTTTTTAAATCCTATGAAAGATTCATTTTTTTTCGGTTTGCTGTATTTATTTTTCTCGATGGTTACATATCGTAAAATTTGACTTATTTTGTCAACTGCCCGAAATCTCTTCTTCTATCAGTGGAAAGAATTAAAAATTAAAATGAGCTGATTTTTTTAGAATAGACTTGTTGTAAGGCAAAAATCGCTCTCATCAATTGTGTAGTTTTAAAATTTGAACATTTTGCAATTTCCGAAAATACGGAGAGTTTACTATTAATGGGACAAGTACCATATTTTTATCGTTCCTTGAAAAACTTGGAACGATGATTGAGAAAAAAATGTTAATTGCTCAAATTTTGCGCAAAATTACACAAACAATATTCTTTTTTGCGAAAAAATTAAACGATCTTATTTCAAGATCTGACTTTAAAGCACAGATTTCACCGAGAAAAATCTGTATCTTCAATATTATAATTGTAGAAAGACACCAAAAAATTACATTTTTTCAATTTTTTAAAAATCTAGGATTTCAACGAACGTGAGACCTGCACCTCCGCTTTCTTTTACATAAGCTGCACTTACGCGTCCTTTGCGCTGAGTTTGATCAAAAAATGTTTTTGAGAAACATTTGAAAATTTTGGAGGCCTCGTGAGGCTAAGGTAGCCTCAAAAATCAAAATATCCGGTTGAAACTCTCAAAGCCTCAAGGTCCTTCAGATCGATCGGAGAATATCGATTTAGGAGAAAATCGGCTGAACTGCCATCAGTCAGAAAATCGGCCGAACTGTTTCGGTATCAAAAACCAAGAAAATATGCACTCTGGAGACACCACATGTTAAAGTGTTTCTTTTTTCTAACTCTAGCTACAGGATTTATCCACTTCTTTGTTACCAGAGCCAGGCAATAGATATTTTCTGCCGAAAATTCCCCGTTTGTCGGCGCACGATTACCTTACTTTCTCTTCTTACGAAGTAAGTGCAAGACAATAAAAAACAAGGGTTCATTTATTTCTTCTACGATTTTATCAGACAGTCGAAACAACCATAGTGGAAAAACATCCATGGTGGATAATTGTCATGTAATAAGTTATTTAGGATAGAAATATACAATATAACAAGTGTCATAGAAGGGACAACCCTGCATAAAACGTAAACCTCCTTAAACCGGAATAATTTTTTGCCCCGATCGATTCCGATTTAGACAGATTTTACTGTAGTAGCGGGAATTTTAAATGCCAAAATTACCACAGTTACAAGTCATTGAAACAAAAACAAACAAGCACTTTCATTTATATTTCATATTTTATTTCAATTACACCTTCGTGTTATTTTTGGTTTTTCACCGTTGCAAATTGTCACTTAACGTCCTTTCAATATGTTTATTAACACTTCTTACTCTACATGCAACATGAGAGCCAACGTCTGGTCTCGCTTTTAAAACAAAGTGCCCTTGTCGTCACGTGTTTTTTTTTCGCGCAAACAGGTGCTACACAGAACTAGCAAATATCGGTGAACAGGAGGAGCCCATCCATCTCTTTCCACGATGGGAATATCGAGAGTGAAACGATATTATTGTAAATATGCGAACGGACGTGGTACCCTGGGATGCTGTCATTTATTGTTTGACACACGCTCGTTACTTGGCGAAAATTGTTAAACAGCCAGAAATTTTGAGTACACTGTTTATAAACGAACGCGTGATCCCAATTATTGAAGACAGTGTCAATGTTTAATTGTCTATGATTGTCTAATTGTCAATGATTAATAAATCTACAACAGAGTAATTTGATTTATATTATAAACACGAATGATTAATGTCGCAAGTACGCCGACAGACTGGTATCTGGATCTAGCCAGAACGCAGTTTATCCTCTCGGTAGCCTTCCCATTCAATGCCTGGGTAGGGCCGCACTGCCAGCTTACCGCCACCGGGTTTCCAGGCTGGTGCCAGAGATTAATTAATGCGCTATTCACAATGCGCCGGGACAAGCCCTCCTCTATGCCCAGAGTATCGGGCCACTTCCACGACAAATCCAAGAGTCCAACACGGGGTCACCCGAATTAAGGTCCGAGCGGCATGGGACCCGCTTCCCCTCTCCTCACTGCCTTCATCTTGAAGCTATCCACGTGAGATCCTCTGGAACGTACGCAACCTGACAGGGACGTTCATGTTCCCCCTCTGGACTTTTATACGTAGGTTTGAGAATCCGCCGCTCTGCTGCACAGAGGATGCAAACGGTCCCAACAGCCAATCCCACCCAAAGGTCGGTGGCAAGCACCTACTCATTGCCGCCTCCACCTTGAAGCTAACGACGTGAGTGACGCCGAGAGACTGAGGCCATGGTGGACGTCTCCGCCTCCACCTAGGGCCCCAGATCTTGTCCCCTTCGGGAGGCGCGCGCGCGGCAGAGTAGCGCGAGTTGGGGACTCGCCACCCCGATAAAGCAGTTCCCGAGCTGCGAGGCTAGTTGCCGCCACTACAAAAGGGTATCGGGAGAGCAAAATGCAGACCCACGTACATATACAAAGTCAGCCAAGCGGAGTCGAGTGACCGGAGAGTTAGTGCTCTCCCGAGACACCAGTCATTTATATTGGTTCGGAGTTTGAATCAGAAGTTTTTCCGCGAAACTGTGACGCTTCGTTCTGAATGTCTAAGTTGAGGACGAGGCTCGGGCCTCCGGCACTCGCGTTAACATAAAACATCCTTGAGTCCGTCCAACGCATAATTACCAACGCATTTTATGCGAATACTCACCTTAAAAATCATTTGTCGTGTATATATACTTTACGCTTTGCAGGAAAACTTCCATTTACTTTCCTCATATTTAACCCCCAAGTTTCCTTTTATACTCGTATAAATCCCCTCACGATCCGTTCTGTCCGTTTTCTGATTCCAATGGTACTGATACAGGGTAACCGCTACAGATGTGGGCACCAGTGTAGTAATGGCCATAGCAACTGTAAAGCGGGAGATAATAAGATTTTCAAACAGCGAGAAGCTCTCTGCATGTTATGTGGCCCCGCAGTGAGTATAGGTACACTTCAGTCGTTAGTGATGAGCTCCACATGTCGTCTGTGCATTGAAACGCTGGGGATTGGTTAGCGGAGGTGTGTCCAGTTATTAAGGGTTAAGTCAATTTGTTTGTTTTTATTTGCAGGTTTATACTTTTACGCCATATGCATAGTGTATTCAGGCTTATACGTTTTACGTTTTCATATGTGTTTTCAATCTTCTCTTCACTATATCAAGAAAAGATAGTGCCCATAACTGTAAATACTTCTGACGTGCAGGACTATAAAGGGCATGGAATGCCCATCACTGTAATTTGAAGAACTTATTCTTTATTCATTGCTGAAATGTTAATATTGAATTTTCGAACCTTATTTTCCTTGCTAAGCGAAAATACACTTTAGAACGCAATTTGAACGATAATAGGCACTGTGCCCTTCACTGAAATTTGTACATGCCCATTTCTGTCTCAATACACGTTCTGGGGCTAAATGTTATCACAAAGGAAGAGATTTTGATGACCTAAAACATTGTCAAAATTATCAATACAATGTTTTTAAAATGCCCTAAAAGCAAAGAAAAACGACATAAAAATTGAAAAAAGAACACACATTAAGTTTGAGGAATGAAGACGCTCTGAAGACAAAGAAGTTCTCACAATCAACAATTAAATATATTTTATATGTTACTGATTTAATTGAGGCGTCTCCGTCTTCTCTTCGTTCAAGTGAACTCAGTTTGCTAACTTTTGGTTTGGACTTTTCTTTATTAGGAAATCTCCCTCTTTTTTCGTGGATGGTAACAAAAGTCACTTCACTTTTCTGACGAGTGAACTCCGTTTTACATTAAATATGATTTTCATAGCATTGCACTTTCAAGCGTAACAAATTATCCAACCATCAGATGAAAAATTCTGCGATATTGTTAGAGAAGTAAAAGTTTCAAAGTTCAATAACATTAAGAAAGTAGTGGAAGAAGAAGAATACAGCAATGAATTCTTCGTTTTGGACAAGATGTATGAAGAAGTTCGAGAGAAAGCAGAAGTGGATTCAGAGATAGTTGGTCGAAACACATTACAAACAGCCAGATCAAGAGCCAGTGGAAGATGTGCAACAGTCATCGGTACCTCGAAACACTAATGAGTTAATACAGCGTCAAAGTGTGAACCGCTAGAGCCTAAAACCCCGTCTCCAACTGACGTTCTCAGAAGTAGTGCGCTGAGATGTTCGAATGTTCGAACTTTCATAGACTGTCTCATATGGCCTGAAATACCAAAAAGGAAAAACAAACGCAATGTTCCGCGAATGCCGTATGTGTTAACGCCCAGACAATGTAAACCCTCCATAAGGAAAAGAAGATGCAAAAGAAAATGAAGAAAGGGTGAAGGAAGAGATAAAGAGAAAAAAGTCTCTGACAAACAGAAAAAAGGGAGAAGAAAAAATATGAGGTAGTTTTGCCTGTGGAACATGAGAGCAATAACCACAGTATCCCTACAACTAAATCTGTGAGAAAAGTGTTATATGTAAATAGCATTGAAGGAAGAGGAAAGCAGAATTATAAGCAGAAAACACACCATCTAAAGGAAACTAGTAATGGGGCTAACCTAGGAAACACGAACGTCAAATCTCCACAATGAATCGTATATTCATCCATTCAAGGTTTGAACACAACTATTGGAGGTGAAAGAAATAAGGACATGCCGGGAACAGTCATGTTAACAGACATACCGAAATAAGTCAGCCGAGAACTTCTGTGGGCATTTAAAAGATGAATAGAAGCAGCAAGGAGTCTCTTTCCTGCAGAAGTCCACGGAAGTATTTTCTTTAAGGCTGCATCCAGTTGGTAAACACATATATTTTTAAGGACAACGGTGTGTTCGGCCAATTGTGTCAAAATGTTTTTCGGAAATCATGCCTTTTCTCAGAAGATTCAATAGAGGAAAGTGATTCAGTCAACGAAAATATGTGTGTAAAATGTTTAGACTTATAGACTTATTATTACCTATTACAACGAAATATACATAGACTCCATTCTGCTGTCTTCGTATACGTTCGTGGCTCAGCATTTTGCTCCCCCGAGACACAAGTCAAAAGGGTTCTGCCTATCTGGCAACAACAGACAACAGACACTTCGAAGAGGAAGCTTCGAGAGGCGACTGCCGAGTGGTCGCGGGCCACCTGACCGTGTCTGGCGAGCACGGGGCCGAGCAGAGCGAGAACTCCGTTGGAAGCAGCGAGCCAACGGCTCAGGGCAGCCCAAGCAGAAGTCGTGTCCTGTGCAGGCAGCGCACGGGGTCGCTGGAGGTTACGGAAGAGTGCAAGGGAGGGGCTCGATAGAGCATCCATCCACCAGCGGCAGCCGCAGCAGACCGGTGATGCGGCGCGTATGTGACAAGCGGAAGAAACGGCCCGGGACGATAATCGCGGTGCTCGTATGAAAGAGAATACAAACTGTAGATTGCCAAAAAATCAGCCTGCTAGGGCAATATTTTGAATACAAACGAACAAACGTGTTTTTCATGTTTAATTTTGTTCAGCTTTTATTGCATGTATTACGCTGAAAAAATGTAGACGGAGAAAAAGTGTTGAATTTCAAGGTATTTTTTACAACTCATTTTGACGCCAAATTTAAATAGAAAAAATAAATAATTTTTTGAAATTGACTTTCTACGCGATAACGTTGAAACTGTCTCAGTTTTCCCTAGAATGTGTCCTATAGCATTCTATAACATATGTTTTCAGATTTTTAAACAATGTAGACGATAGTGCAAAAAAATTATAATCAATTTAATCAGTTTAAAAATTTAAAATTCGCGCCAAAATGTGAAAGGAAAATACGTTTTTACCAGTATTTTAACACAGATTCAATCACGACATATTAACTAGAAATCTTATGGAAGTTACATCGATTCTGCACCAAAATTAATAGGAATATCCATGGTGGAAAGACATGAGTAGGTTCTTACGCATCCGACTGCATCAAATGAAATTCAGGCACCAGTTTGCGTCATCATATTAGCAGGAATTTTAAATGCGAAAATTATCAGTTACAAGTCATTGAAACAGATAAGCATTTTTTGCGGATTGGAATGCACATTTACTGTACGTCCAATCTGCATTAAAACTGAACCATGTATAACGGTAAATACAAAAAAGCAGCAGTTTTTATGTACCCAACGTACTGAATTTTTTAAATTTTCTTATTATTTCAATCACAATCTAATACTAATCAACCGTACTTTATCTAGCAGTGCCCACTTGTATGCCTAACAGCCGCCGCACTTCGCCGATCCTAGGAGCTAGCGAACAGACGAAGTTTCACATTGTGGCCGCTAGAGCGCTGGTCAACGACCATTCGCGAGACCTTCCCGCCGCTATAATACATAAGAAAATGCCCGCACTTCGGGCAACTTTGGTCACTTATAGTGATATGGATAAAAATTATATGGAAACGAGACTTCGCGTGGGAGAGCAGGGTTACGAGGTAGGAGCTCTTCGTTGAGAGCATCAGACGATTTCTGACTTTGAGAAGGGCATACGAAATTGCGACTTTGAGCAGAACAGACGAAATATTAACTTGTAATTGAGGAGGCTGAATCTTGACCTTGAGTAAACGAGACAGCAGAGAGGCAGTATACATGACTCCATCACTTCTACTTGGCCGGCAAGTTCTCGCTGTCAACTTATACTCCCGACCTGAATTTTTGGTGACTGCCTGCAATAGTTAACTACGCATAGCAGTGTTTGGCAATAACGAAGTCTGCAAGTACTTCACACTTGAGACGGCGCACTCGCGGCAGTATCGCCATCATTGCGCGAGCTTCAACGCCGACACCTGGAGACGTTGGGAGCGCCTCTGACAGCCCGTGTACCTGACCGCTTTCGAACTTCGCCAAGACACCGTCCCGCCGAGCTGACACCCTATCTTCCCCAGAGCCAGCGACCTCCAACCTGGCCGGCCCGCTACCACGCTGCTCTTTTCGCCTCGGAAAAGTCCAACTAGCTTCATTCCCGACACGTTCACTGCGTCAAAGGACGCTAACTTCCTAGTATGGCGACAACCGATTCACGATCTCATCAATTGTAAGTAGAGAAATTACATTGTAATCACAAGATGAGGGGTTTAATGATAATGTTACTCAGGAAACAAACTATTAAATCATTAAGAAAGAAAATCGTTACTGTAATTCTTTTAAATTGAAATTTGTTTTGTTTAGTTTAAAATTTAACTAAAACAGTGTCACATTGTTGTAGCAGTTGGAGCAAGCATTTAAGAAATAAATAAATCGGCACCCTTCAGGACCAGCGTTGAAAGAATTACTGCAATTTTATTCATTAGCTTATGTTGACCACACCTGATCCCAATCCATTTGAAAATCTAACCCAGAGAGACCAAGATCCTGGAGGTAATATCGGATCTACCGGGAATTATCCCGTAGAAATCTTCGGCTGTTGTCGATGATTGGCGTGGAAGGAAAGTTGTTCGCGACCTCCTGCCGAGCACGCCTGGCGCCCAGCCCTGGCAGTACGTATCCCGACGGGGTTCTTTACATTACCATCACTAAAATATTAGAACATTCACAGTGTGTTCAATTTATCTGAAGACATTGAAAGATCTCGAAAACCACAAAATCCGATAAAAAAGTGTGAAATGATAAATGCTCGTCTCGAAGGGGAACATCTAATCACACCAAACTCACCCTGCCACCCCCTGGGGTGGGGGAGGGAAGTATTAAAAAACTTAAATGGGAACCCCTATTTAAAAATTTTCAAATAATTCGATTCCCCGCCTCTCTAGAGTGGGAGTAGGTGGACAAATATGCTGTCATTAAGTAGCTTGTGTAAGAATATCAAACATTTAATTTTGTTTTGCTAATCTGATTCCTATTTCTGGAGATATCCCCATTTTCAATGATTTTTTACCCATTTTGATTTTTGTCGATTACAACGCCATCTGTAACTCGAATCGTAGGCAATCGGGGTATTTTTCTGTAGAATCCGAATATGTAATAAAAATGGGGGTTCCCATTTAAGTTTTTTTCTCTTCCCTCTCCCACTCCCAGCGGGTGGGGTGGGGGTCGAGTTTGGTATCACTAAATGTCCCCTATCGAGACTAATATTTTTCATTGCACTCTTTTTTGATCCGATGTGTGGTCCTCGATATATGTCAATGTCTTCAGATAAATTGAACATCCTACATAGTGACTTTTCATATTATTAGTTATACTAACATGAAATTAATCGCTTATGCTTGTCTCTATTATGTTTTGCAGTTGGAGAGATATGAACAGGCGAGAAATTCCCTTGCTAAAGTTCAAAAGTAGAGATGTACTTTTATATTTTGCTCGTCATGAAAATGAATATTTGAATTAAAATAATCGAGCTAAAAATCGGACAAATTAATCAAGGTGTACATTAGTCGGTGTAAATATCGATTTCAATTTTTCGATTAATTGTATAAAATAATTGATTGTTGTACTAATTACGATTAAATCCCCCATCCCTACTAGCGGAAGAAATGGATCTCTGGTCTGTCATCTGTGAAGGAAGATTTCCCCCCAAATTTGAATTTCTCAGTGGTTACAATACCACAGACTTCAAAAGCTTTCGCAACCATTTCATACGGGATTACCAAACAGTTCCTATTCTTAGAATTGGGTGATGACCCTTCCTGGATAAATTTCAACATGTGCTATGATTGGTGGGCAGAAGTCTGCACCAAGACCTTTGCCTCGACACGAATGCGGACCCGTGTCACAACCGTCAAGATAATATCTTGTACACGTAGGCTTCCGCGGCTCGAGTTCATGACTTCTAGGCCGTCCGGGTGACGCCGCATCTTTGGCAGAGAGGCCAAAGAGGGCCTCTCTGCCAACGACGCGGCGTCACCCGGACAGCCAAGAAGTCAAGATAATATCTTCTAATTTGTGCTGCCTGCTGTCAGGCATCTATGAAACAACTAGTGCGTTGTGTATGTCACATTTCACGTATCCATACTCTTGTAGATTTTAGATTAGTACTGGAGATTTTAATTACTGTGCTATTAACAGCGTAATCATATTTCCATTATCTTGCAAAATTATATCAAATACGTTCAAATTACATCTCACCTTATTGTCACTGCTGTATTTGCACTGGAACTAACCAACGTTCTCACATAATATCAGCCATGAGACCTTCCAATTTATATTGTAGAAGTGCCAAATTCACTCCTCGAAAACAGTAATTACGCTAATCGGGCCCTTACCCCCATGCAGACTTTGGTCTCATGCTACTCTATATTTAATAAATAAAGTATTTTATACCATTACTTTTATTTTAAAATAGTGAGTAATATCTCATAAGTACGAGAATAAATTCTTAATTGCGCCAATGAGTGACGTAGATTGAGAAATGCCAAGAAAACTGTCAGTAGTGGATGTCTGTCTGTACTTGGTGCGACAGCCCAGGTCCTACCAACAGCGCTTCGGCCTCGTAGCCACGGGTTAAGGGGGTACGTGTAGTGAGCACGAAGACTTCCCCACGCCGTATTCTGGTCTTCTCAAACTGAGAAGGGAGTTTTCTCATCGTCACACGGGAACATATACCGGGGCATTGCAAGGAAAATTCACACTATACTCTGCCCGATCTGAAATCGAACCCGAGGTCGCGTCATGGAAAGCGAGCACGTTGACCAATGAGCTAAACCGCAAGGAGCAGAACTAGCTGTAACACCTATTTTTTCATTGACGTTTTATTTCAATTCAATACACATGTTTCAATTTCAAAATCCAGATGTAGATGCGATTTTTCCATTTTGAAATTAAAAATGATCTTAATATGTAGGGTAAATCGTAGGTGTAACATAAGGGAAGGCGTTGCCTCCCTTTGTCTTACCAAGGGACACAGCCTATAACTGGACCTCAGAAATGGCCGATACGCAAATAATAATAATAATAATAATAATAATAATAATAATAATAATAATAATAATAACAATAATAATAGCAATAGTAATAGCGAGGGCGAAGGAGAGGGCGAGGGCGAGAGAGAGAGCGAGGGCGAGGGCGAGGGCGAGGGCGAGGGTGAGGGTGAGGGCGAGGGCGAGGGCGAGAGCAATAGTAATGATTATGATAACGATATGAACTTCGAAACAATTATTTCTCCTCTTATTTATCGGATTGGGTGCGATTTTGTCTTGCTCCAAAAATTAACACCATTTTCGCCCAAGTGGTAAATACAAGAATAGTTTAATTAGAGCAGAAATTTATATTTGTAACTTTTCGATTATAAAAATTAAGAAATATTTTGGTGACATGTATTGATAAAAATGTATGTTAGTAATCATGAACATAAAATAATATTTTCATAGATCAGTGTTTTAGACAGGAATTTTTAGTTGGGGTGTAGTCAGAAAATGTAGGAGTGACGTGATATTTTTTAAACCTTAATATACTTCAGCAAGAACACAAAAGAGTAGGTTACGTTTTAAGGGGTCGACTTCCTTGCACAGTTATTTAATCATTGCATTCATTTCTTCTATTAATACTCACGTTCTTTCACAAATTATTTTTATTTTTACTGATACGGAGCTCGATATACACTGCATAACTTACCTCGAACAAGAGGATCGGGATTAGGAGGGAAATATTAAAACAGTTGAATGATGCTAAGCATGTTCTCTTATAAACGGAATTAAGATAAAATATATATATATATATATATATATATATATATATATATATATATATATATATATATGAAAAGGTAATTAATTAGTAAATATGTAAAAGTGAATAATTAAAATTAGAAAAAAAATTAAATAGTCCATGTGTCACTGGTTCTAATGACCTCGACAAAAATCCCGAGTTGCTAATGTAACTAAGTGGTCCAGGGTTGATTGGTGCTTTCTGAATCCTCATTGGAATGGGGATAGCAAGCCCCTCGACTATAAGGACCAGGCCAGATGGGGGTTTACCATACGTTCGATCATTTTGCCTCCACAACTCGTTAAGGAGACTGGGCGGTAATGATCGGTCTTTTCCTTCTTTACGGATCGAATTCAGAGATGCTTACCGACGTATTTTGGATTGGAGTGTTCGCACCAGATTCAATTGAAAATATTAAGGAGGAAATGTTGAAACATCTGTCAGAAGAAGGTAAACATGACGTTACGTATATACTCAGGTCCGTAAAGGATGTATTTAATTATGGCGGAGAAAAGCTCGTCCACAGAGAAAAAGGCATTGTTACGTTCTTTCACACCACCCTAGAAATAAAGCACAGTGTTCTTCGTTCTTCTTTTGGTATAAATGAAAGGCGTGGTGTGGCAAGATGAGCTCGAAATCTTCTCATAGTGGGTAGAAAGTTCCTCGCTTATTGTACCTGATGATGATTGCTGTTGCACATTCACTAAATGTGCGGCAACTGCAGATGAAGGGAGGGTTTCTTTAATTTTCCTTTCTTGTATTCAGATGGTACTCGCAGGGGTGAATTTGCTTTTACACGTTATTTTTCTCGTCGGCATCGTGACAGTTTATATTCTACCAATTTGTCATGAGTGGAAAATGATTTATTTAGTCGTGCCAGTACCTTCTTCCGAGCCATGATCACATTCACATAAACTGTTTTCCATCATGATGTTGGGCACTGATGGGAAAAGTAGGTAAATAAAGGAATTTGGCTCGATTACAGTTACTTGTCAAATATTACACTCAATTACATTCACAGACATACAATACTAGACTGGCAATGAACGACTCTTTTTGAAACCGAACGATTGCGCTCGCCGCCTTATTGTGTCACTACAGTTTAAAAGGCTTATAATGTTGTACGCCAATGGTGCCAAAGGAAATCTATAAACTTGTTTTTAATATACTCCTGATGAGAAAAACTGGAATATTATATGGAAAATTATATTAAGGATTTAAAACAATTAATATTTTTTGAATGCTTCCACTTTTTTTAATGTCAAAAACACTAGTCTCGGACAGAATGATTGACGTGTTAAGGATGCTTGAACTACTGAGGTCATGGGTGACCATGTAAAAGTATTTTTTAAATTGGATAGCTTTAGTAAACATGTTGCGGACGCAACTTACCCGCTGATTAAAATCATGTATGTAAACTAAAAAGGTTTAATTCCGCATAAAATAAACAAGTAGATGAGGCAAAAGGAAAAGATGATGAAGCGAGAAACTTACCATAAAACTTGGGACTGGCTGGAAAGGGGCGAAGAAACAAAACATTGTTCTTTTTTCTTTTACTTTTAGTCGCATCAACGACTAAGGTTATTAGCGTCTACAAATTTTTATAACAGGTGTTTACAGACAATTGATTTCACCCGTCATTACATTAACATGAGTATCTTAATGCGTAGGTCATAATATAATACAGCATCACATATGATTTATCTTACTTACTTACAGTAAGTAAGCATCAGCATACAGTATCATCAGATCATAACATATTTATCTTACATACTCGTAACATAATCATACAATATCATCGGGGTAGGATCGTAACACATCAGCTCGAGAGATACGAGCAGGCTTATTATATTTCAAGCATTACATTTATTGTTTCTTTTTATTTGCAAAATTTGACAATCTGATACTGAAAGGGAGCAGAGTACAGGGTTTTCTTTATGTCGTGTGGATCAAAATACATAGTTATAATATGTTCATATTTGCGACAAGACATAAAATGTTCGACTGACAGTTTTACTTGACTCATGTCACATAGTGGTTGTGAGGTATTCTCCAGCAAGTACTTGTGTGTACTTTCAGGATGATCAGTTCTAATTCGTGTAATTAAAATGTGTGCGCGTCTAGTTATCTTGGAGTCCGAGTTGAGTGTAGGAATAAATCAATTGATTTGTGGGTATTACTAATTTTATGACAACGCTATGTCGTTTCCCATTGCATCTTCTTCCTGTATATGAATCTTATGACATCTTACTTGGAATATCCAGGGTTAGGTCTTACCTTATATCCTTGGAAATCAAATACCTTCTTTTTTTAGTTTAATTATTATGTATTACAGTCATAAGAATTTGATACGGATGATTAGGTAAAAGAAGTTAGGTTAGTTTCAGTCGCTTCGATAGGATACTACGATTCGTAGGATACTACCAGCCGGACTTGAGTGAAAGCAACCAATGCTTATTCTGTGTCCGCAATTGTGCAAGATATCCAGTTTTTTGAGAGTTGAATTGCATGCTCAATTATATACATCCGTAATATATTTTACTTGTTATTAAGGCTTTGTGTCTGATCCCCAGTTGTTGTGATGAAGACACATTAGGATGTTGTCATTTTTTGCTTTTAGCGTATGTTTTAGAAATATGTTCTTGCCATGTGAGCCTGTGGTCAAATAAAAGGTCCAAATAGTCACACTGAGCACCGATCCTTGCGGTAGCCCATTATTAAGTTTCTTAATTGTTGATAAATGTTACTTATACTTACTCGAATACTTCTATTGCTAATAAAGTTGGTAAGAAACAAACATATTGCCCTTGATACCAACACTAAGCAATTTAGCAGTTGTTTCCATACCATATCGTATGCTTTTTCAATGTCTCGATTTACTAAGATAACATGCTGTCCGTCAAGAAAGGCTTCATGGATTATCGTTGTCCTGCTGAGATAAGAGTTGGTGGAGTGTCCAGTTCTAAAACCAAATTGGTCTTTTATTAAATGTAGAGATTCTAGAAACTCATTCTCTTATTAATTGTTTTTCTAATATTTTGCCTATGTTGCAAGTCAGTGAAATTGGTCGGTAATTATAGCTATTTGACTGGTCTTTGCCAAGCTTGGGAATTGGAATGACTGTGGCAGTTTTCCAGAGTTGAGGAAATACATTATTTAGCTATATACGGTTATACATTTTTAATAAAATTTCAGTATCACTTTTTGGGAGATTTTTAAATAGGCAGTTGGGAATATTATATCGGCAAGGAGATAGGTTGTTGATCTTTTTTAAAACTTGTAGTTCATGCATGAAAATTGGAGAATTCATGTCATTATCAATAGGTGCCATATTTGGTTCACTTCCAGCTTTTTTTTCTTTACATGTGATGAATTACGTATGATAATTGGAAGTGCTGGCATTTTTCATGAAGGTTTCGTCAAATTCCTCAGCAATAATTTTGGGGTCGCTAATTATCTGGCCATTGAAACGCAGGAAGTGTACAATATTTTTCTTCTTAATACCAGGTATGGGTTTGATTTTTTTCCACATCACAGTTGAGTTCGATTGGCTGTTGATTGAGGAAATATATTCGCTCCATGATCTAGCCTTGTTAATTTTTACAGTTCTGGGAGCAATAGCTCTAGTTCTCGTATAGTTGATTCGAATATCATTTCTCTTCTTTTTATACCGGTTAAATGCTTGTTTAGCGATTCTAATAGCGACTTTGCATTCAGAATTCCACCTGGGAACGCTGTTGAACTTAAAAGAGCCATGGTTCGTAGGTGTTACTGTTGGACATAATGTTGCAGAATTATTTTACTATCTGGTCAATATTATCATCGTCCTTGAATATATCTTCTTCATTGAGGTGCTCATCGATTTTTTCTGGTATTACAGTTAATTAATGTTCTTATAATCAGGAATTGAGTTGCACTGATGCATCATGATTAATGGACCCATTTGGTTCATGGATATCAATCAGTATTGGAAAATGATCACTATCATAGAGGAAATCCATAACATTATATTTACATTTCTGTGATATTGTGGAAGATGCTATTGAAAGATCAATCGCACTTAGTCTGCTGTTATTGATATTAATATGTGTCGGATCGCCAGAGTTGATGATGCTGCCATGGTCATCAAATACTTTTTCCAATAGTCTGCCACTTATTAATTTTGTACGATCCCCATAAGGAGTGATGGCAGTTAAAAGTCCCCAAGAATTATGAAGGGCTCTTTTATCTGATTTATAATATCACGCATTTCGATTTCTTATAGTGGGTATCTATTAGGGATATAAACATTTTCGATACATATGGGGATATTTGAATTAATTTTAATTGTCACAAATTCAATGTCGGTTTGAATTTTTAGAACTTCACTGGAAATCGATTTTTTGTAATATACAAGCCATCATATTATTCTTATATCTCATGTAATATTATACATTCCGCTTTCTCTCAAAGAACAAAAAGTTTTGAGAGCGCGGAATCGTCATAGACGAGCATATCCTCTAGATTTGTGCCCAGACCATGTCTTCATCGGCTGCCAACAAATTTCGTACAATGCAGGTCGTGTTCCACAGAAAGAACTGTTCTGCAGGAATCGCTGATGGGAGGAAATTCATCTCGAAGGATAAAACCATGAGAGAAGTGGCAGTATCTTACACGATATACATTGTAAGATGGACTTTTTTCTTGTCTAGAAAGTCGTGCATATTATTTGCGTCGCTGTTGGCCTAAATTGTGTTCGACATCATATTTGTACTATTTCTTTCTTTTGGCGTCGCCTATGAGAATACAATTGGAAAATTTTAGTATATTCCTATCGCCACTGTCATCATGACGCTAGGAACACTAAAGTAAATGGTTTAATACGACAGACCACCGAGACGTCTCCTGGTGCAACCGGTAGAGAATCTCCTCTCCACCTCTGCTCTGCCCACCCTTTTCTTCCAGAAAGTTCTAGATCGCTCTGAAATCTAAAGAACACACCTGATCATTGGCCAAACGACCTGCCCGTCTCGAGAAAGGCCGGAACAGTGGGCCAGGTCAACAACATCGAGGACAACAAACGGGTGATGTCATGAGTCGAACCTGGAAAGGTTACGTTTCAGCCCTTCAGGCAAAACTTATTAACAGACTTTTAGAGAAATTACATGTAATAGGAATGGAAAATCTCGGTACTGGCGAGAACGAATAACTCTTAATCTTTTAATGTAACTATATTTTTTAAAGAATTATTGTAATCTAATTAGAATATTTGGGGGGTGAGCTTATTCAAATTATTTTCTTGTTTTTTATTAAGACATTAAATCAGAGAAATTGTTTCACTGAATAACTTTCATTTCTCTGCAACAACGTCCATCCTCCTTTAATCACTCGCAGGTAACCAGCAGAAGTCGAGAGCCATTCGGTGCATACCACTACGGTAAATTATTAGAGAGAGAGAGGTGAGCGTGACAATATGTTCTGAATGCTGGGAAAGGTCTTCTGAATTTATCAAAACGTCTCTCTTGGAATGCTGCCTTTTCACAATACCTGAAGGATTTAGACACTCTGAAACCAGCAATAATTTGTAATAATATGTCTCAAAACGAGATTGACGTAGTTAATCCTAAAACAAATACAAAGAATGCAGGTTTCACGCAGGGAGTGACAAACGGAATGATTGCACTTCTTGCTCAAGGTTTTATTTATACATTTTTCACTTTTGTCCTGAGGAGTCTGGTACTTTTTCGACACTTATGCGAGGAGCTCGTTCTCGCAACACTGATTGGCGGTTGGATTATTTTATTGCATATGAAAGAATAATTAGTCAAGTATGTGATTGTTTCATTCGCAATCAGGTACTTGCAATGACCATTACCCCATCACTTTGTTTCATAATAAATAAGTGTTGAAAGGATGTTCTTAAAGCAATTTGTGTTTAAATTAATATCAATTCTAATAAAAATTTAAAACTTCACCGAACTTTTTCGTGTTCTGGAAAGTAAAATGTATAAGAATGTCACCATAGAGAAAATAAAATCATAACTGATCTTAAGGAATAATCCTATAAACAAAAGGAAAGCAGAAGTGCAATAAAATACACGAGCTATAATTACACAATTCATCGAGATCACAAAAACGTTAGGGAAAATTAGAGAAGATGTCTGAAGATATAACCAGGTCTGATGCACTCGTACAACTTCTTATTGTATTCCGTATACGTTGCATATAAAACAAGCTTCTTAAATTCTCTGAAAATTCTGGACATAAATAATCCGCTCTAAGAAGAATATCCAGCAAATATTCAAGCCACAAGATATTGGTATACGGGAAAAAATATTTCCAGTCAGTCCTGAAACAAAAATTGTTTTTATAAATTCCCAATTAGCAGATCCAGTTCAAGACTTTCTACGAGTTACTGTAAAATTGGGACATGATATAGTATATCTCCAGCAACTATAATTGTCGCAGTACGCACCATATGCTGTTGGAGTTCTTTATAATTTCAACATTTTAAGAGATTACTACAGTTAAATAATTTCAAAAAATAAAATTTTCAAATACAGATTTTCTTATTTGATTCTTTATTTAGAAAAATGTTAATTAAACTAGTGGTACCACAGTATATACTTTCTCGCATTACGAGTAACTTTTGCAATTTTCGAATTTCGGAGAATTTGACGAAAATAAGATGCCATTATTACGGGTTGCTTCTTCTAAGGGTATAATTTAAATTAAAAAATTGGAGCCCCTGTTAAGATTTTTTTTGAAAATAAATGCCCCCTATTTCCAGGAGGTATCCGTGTCCTTCATTATCTTCTAAACAATTTTGAGCCGTTTTTGGTAAAATAATTGTTTTCAAATATTTCAAAATTGCCTATGTTTCACGCAAAATTATTCAAAAACTATTCCTTTTCTAAAAATTGAACATGACCTTATTTCATGTTTGAAAATGTTAAGCTTCATGTAACGCCTAAAAATGCAAAATACTCGTTTCGAGCTCGCAGGACCTGAAGTCCGTCCAGATCGATCGGGAAATACCGATTTTGCAGAAAATCTTCTGGACAGTTTACGCGCTAGCACTGACAAACGGATAGAGACAGACATGCTTTTGCCATCAACCAATTTTTCGGTACCAGGGACCCACAAAACGTGCATTCTGACTACACAGCGAGTGATTTACTGTATATCGAACAATATTTATCCATTTTTTAGATATCAGGGCCCAAGAATTCGAGTTTTTCTGACGAAAAATGGTCGTTTTTGCCGCGGCATTACATTAATTTCTCTATACTACGTTATTATGCGAAGCTACCAAGTTTGTGATTACTGGATTTTCACGAAAAATGTAATGTAATGAAAAATGTAATCTTACTACCTCGTAGGCAGTTTCTCGGTACAAGCCCAGAAACCCACTTATTACTGGGGCTCAAGTTCATCAGATTAACTGACGCTTAGAGTCCATTTCAGTTGCAGTTGACTCGCTAGTCATGAGACTTCTATGAGCCTGACATATTATAAATAAGGAGATAAAACATATTCAAGCACGCAAGTGGATAGGAAAGTTTTCTTTTTGAAACAGTTAGCAGCATTACGTAGTGTCCAAGATGTTCATCATAGTGCCCCGAGTCTACACATGCACGCCTGTACAATACTTATATACGGTTTTTAAATGAAATTAGTTTTCAAATCACATTCAAACATACACGACCGTACATTAATTTTGTCGTTAAATTTGCTTATCAAATTTAACAATATTGTTGTAGGTTGTCTATAATTTACAAGAGGGACCAAGTTGGGGGAGATACCAGGATAGGGAAATCCTACAAGCCGGCGACGTGTGGTTGACAGAGATTTCGCGTCTCCAGTTGGGAGATACACCTGCACCTCCCGAGGTATAAAACACACTACACTTACGGAAGAAGCAACCTAAGTAAGTCTTTCAAAATTATTTCCATACAGTTATTGGTTATTTAAGATAATTAAATTACGCAATGACCTTGTGTAATTTTACCAAGGTTGTTATAAGATACACTGGAGTTTGTGATTGAAGTTTACGAAGGGGGGCATGAACTTTAAATAAAATTTAACTTTTGGCATATGCTTCAAGGAAGTTTTTATTTTCAGGGAAATGTCAATGGCGCCTATTGACGATATGCTAGAATTGTATTATACAGATTTTTGTAACCAAATCCAACAAAAATATAACATCACTTTGATATTAAACTAATAAGTAACACCTGAGAAGTTTTTTAACCTTTTCTTTTTGAACATTTTTTTAAACACTCAGTACTTTCAAAATATTTTTACCAGAAAATACAATATAGCTCAAGCATTAGTTTGGCATATGAATAAAATACACAGTATTAATTAATTTAATAATTTAGTTTGACAATAATTGGTGGTCTCTAAATTCAAGGCTAGAAACTTACCCAACATAATTTTTCATGTTACAATAAACATCATTTCGTCCATCGGTTTCTTTAGAGACCTGATTTACAAAATTATCCAAATTTCGATACACTATTGCTTGTGAACTCCAATGCCCGTATGTCATTCGAGAACAATTAAAATCCATTATAACTACCTGTAATCAATTTACAAGTTAATGAAATCTCAAAATACAATGTATTTATGTGAAAAAATAATATTAATTACGTACCTCAAGTCCTGCTGTACGAACTTCGTACTGATGTGAATGCAACGAGTAGCAAAATGTTTTACAGTTGGTGAGTTTTATACCAATGTTTTCCCTGACAAGGTTTCGATGTTCAAATTCACAATTTTCTTCAGCAACTGCTAGTGCATAAACAACCTAATCCAAACATGTTTGCAACTAAAATATTTTTCTTTTGTAAGTAGCAGACTTTCAGATCTGTTGCATTATCATTAATGGAAAACTCCCTACTATTTTTATATAATAAAATTTAAAGTTACCACTCAGGTACTGAGTTATTACCCAACAATAGTACAGAAAGAGAATTAAAAGAGTTTACACAAATTAGGGGGGGAGAAGGAAAGGTAGACTACATACACTGCTATTTTCTTAGATAATTTCCAGTGGGAAGCACACAAATTGATCATTTTTTCTCTAGTTGGACTATCACATTGTCAACACAGCATGCTTAGGCTAAAATCAATATTTTGTTTTACATAACAAGTCGTTTCTGTAATGTACAGAACACATTTCCAGCAATTAATATTTTAAGCAACTGTTTAAGCAACCTTTATTGTGTCTTTTCATTCAAACTCTAATAACCTGACACCCTAGTTACATGACAAAAACCACAAAGTTTACAAGTTTAAACTCTTGTCACTAACACCCATGCTGTATCACAGAGAGCTTATGTACATAAATACATGGGGCAGCACACCCATGTAAAATGATAGAGTGAGGAACATTCTGATTTAAATGAGAATGGGAATTCTCAAAGGTGTTAAATATCAATGTATCTAAAAAGGAGATTTTTATCCAATTTTCCCTCAAAGTGCAATGTTCCTGTCCATTTTCTTTGAGTTCAAACGTATTTACATCAGCAGGGATTTACTCCAACAGGGATGGCCTCTTGAAACATGTCAACTGCCACATTATTTTGGCATCAGCAAAAAAAAGAATTGTTAACATGGATGCAAATAATTTTCTGGAATTGCAATCTATTGCAGACACTTTAATTTCAATAAACAAAACGAACAATGCAAAAGCCTCCTGTAATCAAATAGATGCTAGGAATCCTTGAAATTTTTTTAATGAAAACCACATTAAGTCGTATGAAACATTGGAAAGAATTTCTTATTATGAAAAAAGGATAGATGATGAGAGATGTTATCTTATAGCAAACAGAAAGTTGAAATACCTGTCATGAAAAGTAGAAACAGTACCACTACTGAAAAGATGAAATATCTTGTATCAATGTTGGACTAACTTCCTCAAAAATGTCATCCTTCATACTGTTTATGTTAAACACCAGTTTTAGTTATTATTTGTATTATTCATTTATTATTTTGTTTATTATTGTTTGAAATTTTTTTTTGTAATAACACCGATCTAACACATTTCAGAGGAAATTCATATGTGAGTTTAACACTTTCCCTTAATTCAAATTTACTGTAAATATTCATGTAAATGCTGTTTAGCACAATATTATTTACATAGGCTTAATATGTAAGTAGTCAGGTAAGAATGGTTTAGTTTGATGCAATTCCTTGTATAAAAATCAACGAACAAACTGAATTTTAAAAAATTTTTTTTGCTACTAAAAAGTCATGTTTTGTCACTTTCCACCATCTCTTAACACCAACATTCAGGTTGGTCCACATTTACTGAATGGACAAGGACCATATGTACAATTAAGATGAAACAAGTACCTTCCACCTTGAATGTATTTTAATCTTCTGTGCATTCAAAATGTTAAAGAGTATGCATCACTGAGTGTGCCCTCAAAAACTCAGAACTGAGATTGAGAGAACACAGAAGTACGATACTGAAAATGGTTTACAAACTCACCTGTTTAAAGAGAGTTGTTGCTTGATATGCAGTATTAAAATTGAAATTTTCTAGTGTTCTGTCAACACTTTCTTCTTCCAGCATTATGTAAATCATTTCAGTCATACTTTTAACACATTCTGTAGAGAAAAAATGTAAATCTCATGTAATAAAATTGTCTGTAAATAATATTAATATTTCATATAAACTCAAATATTTAAGAGAGTAGGATACCAAACTAAAAACCTTCCAGAAGATAATGCACTATTCATAAGTGACTTCATTAAGTTATGGAGTACATTAAAATAAATAGGTTATTTATTGCAGTCTAAGAAAGTAAGAGGTATGAAAAGTATTCATTAAAGACTTTGTACATATGCAAATACTTTCCTTGATCCTTTCTGTTCTTATCCTCAGTGTTAGTGACTTGAGATGTACATGATCCATAAACACACCAACAATAGTGTAGTTTCTCAAAACCAGATGTGCATAGATTAGATTCCATTTGGAGCTGCTTGAGAGTCCTTCCATGCAGTGGAGGGACAAAAGGTGATATTGATGATAATAACATAAATAATAATAATAATAATAATAATAACAATAACAATAATAATAACAACAACGACAATAACAACAACAACAACAACAATAATAATAATAATAATAATAATAATAATAATAATAATAATAATAATAACAACAACAATAACAACAACAGCTACAATACACCTCGTATGATGTGCGGCCTAAACATTCAGATAAAAGCCACTGAAGATTTCTCCAGGGACATAAATATGCAACGAGGCATTAATAAATGCAAAATACAACAAATTCAGAAGGGTAAACTGACTAGTGAACTCAATTGCTAGACTGTTAGTGGAGAAACCATCACCAATCTGGAAGATAATGAGTTCTACAAATACCTTGGTATACAACAAGGAAATATGATTGCATATCACCAATTGAAGGTAATGCTGAAAACTGAGCTTGCCAACCGAATCAAGGCAGTATTAAAAACTCTCAACTCTCGAAACCTCACAGCTGACATCAACTCGTATGCTTTACTTCTTATCACCTTCTCGATGGGTATTCTTAAATGGTCCACAACCGCTCTAAAAGAATTGGAATAACTTGTAAGAGTTCAAATGACAAAATTCGGGTGCCACCATCCCAAAAGTGCGATTCACATAGTCTCACTGCCGAAGCAGATGGGAAAGTGTGGTATTGTAAAGTTCATGAATCTCCATGCCAAACAGATAAGGAGGAGTAATGAGGATGAACTTTGCAGGAGGAACTGTGAGGAAGAACTTTGCGGAGAAAGCATTGTTACTTCTCAAATTCACATGGTAATTGTACAGGCAGATGACATACGCCCCTCAATCTCACACAAGGTATGCAAGCTCAATAGTACTCTTTGCACCAAGAGATCGATTCCTGGAAACAGAATGCACTCCATGGTGCATATCCTGATGTAGTACCCAATACAAATGTCGACGAAGAAATGTCGTGCAAATGGCTCAGTGTAGGATCTTTGTGACCTGAGAGCGAAGGTTTCATAATAGAAATCCAAGCACAGTATATACTGTGATCCAAGATCAGGTAAGTCCCAAAACTGCCTAAAATATGTCATCAAAGATCCATGAGTACTAACTGAAGAATGTCGAGATCATGATACCATTCGGCATGTTATCTTAGACTGTAATTGTTTAATTTCCACTGACTATAAATTGAAGCACGATCAAGTAGACCGCATCACCCACACCAAACTTGTCAAGAAATACAGGCTCTCTCACGAAGTTGATACACCATACTATCAGAATCATTCAGAAGCTGTACTTGAAAATGAAACATACGTTACGCCTGGACCGCCTTATTATGACCAAGAGGACAATTCAGCACAACAGACCCTGATATTACCTTTTGGGACAAATGAGTCAAGGAAGTGAGGTTACTTGATTTTGCAGTCATCATAACCAGTAACATGATGACAGCATACCAGGCTAAAATTGACAAATACAAAGAACTAGATATTGTATCTGCGTGGTATCTGCGCGAGACTAAACATTTGTGAATAAACAAAACAATAATTAAAACAATGATAATAATAGTAAAAGTAATAATAATAATAATAATAATAATAATAATAATAATAATAATAATAATAATAATTCCGTGGGAGAAGTCTGGTCTCCAGGTGGCGGATCGGGGAATGCTCTTACCGGCCACGCCGGCGGGGAGGTGGGAAATAAAATACCACCCGTGGACCAAATCCAGAACGCGAGGGGAAGGTGACCCCGAAAAGAAACCCGCGGTGGAAGGTCCCTCAGGATCAACTGTTACGGTGTACGGGATCGGAGCCCCAGTACCGGCAGCCGGGGGTGGGCAAGCAGGCCCCCGGCGGTCGTCAACCAGCGACTGCAATGTGAAGGACACCTTGGATATAGCTCTAGAAGATGTGGATGCACTAAAGAATAGGTGGGGAAACATTAAAGAAGATCAAAAGAGGATGTATGAGAAAATAATCCTCCTAGAGAATGACAAAAAGGCAGATAATTCCAAACTAGGCAAACAGATAAACAAGAAGTCGGTGAAAACGGCACAGTCCTAGAAGAACAAGAGACAAGCTCCAAGCCCACTTCAAGACAAGAGTCCAGACAAGAAAGACAAGCAGGATGAAATCATGGAATATGGTTACTGAAAAACTGAATACTGGATACTGGTTACTGAAAAACCAAACCAAAACCCCCATGAGAAATGGCAGAAAGTGGAACACCGAAAGACGGCGAAGAAAAAGCGACGGCGAAGAATCAAACCCCCAAGGCAAGGAACAGAAGGCCCAACAACCAGGCCATCAAACTGACAGCCAACGAAGGGCAATCGTATGCCGAAATATTAATAATAATGAAGGAAGCGGTTGACCCGAAACAACACAACGCTAATATCCAGACGATCAGGAGGACACGTAAATATGAACTCCTGATAGTTCTGGAGAAAGATTGTGACCCCACTTCCCTAAACGAAGCAATCACCCGTGCAATAGAAGACAGGGTAAACATCAATTCGTTTAACCCAAAAACCTTAATTGAATCAAGGAATGAGTCTTTATTGAATTAATCGATGAGTCTGTTACCCTAGATGAGGTAAGAGATGTTGTCACACGCATTACAGGGGACTTCCCCCGGCGACCTGGAGACTATACAAGGTGTACGTAGGCAGACAGGTAGCGACTGCACTGCTACCTTCGCGCCAGGCAGAAATTCTACTCAAAGCAGAGAATTTTGAGATTGGCTAGCGTACTTGCCTCGTTAGGATGAAGCACCAGGTCAGCAGATGCTTTAAATGTCTAGGCATCTCCACCTCTTGCAAGGGCCCCGACAGAAGTGAAGTATGCTAGAAATGTGGCAAAAAGGGACACTTGGCCAAGGATTGCAAACGGCCAGTTCAATGTATTGTCTACAATGACCAAAACCTAGAAGACAATCATAAGCTGGGTAGCTATAAATGCCCTTCCCTCACTGCAGAACTAAGGAAACTTGGTAAAACAAAGAATGACTAGGTTCCATCAAATTAATTTAGACAAAGGAAAGACCTCCCAAGATCTTCTCATTCAAACGGCAAGGGAAAGACAGCTGGATGTCTTACTGGTCAGTGAGCAGCACGATATTGACAACATATCCCTCTAGTTGCTATTTCTCCCCAAACGACCGTATAGAGAAATTTAAGAAGCAAATCAATGAACTGGAGGCAAGCATGAACTCAGCCCCAGGTGAAATAATATTGACTGGAGACTTTAACAGCAAGTCCCCGGAATGGGACGAAAGCAGAACTGATTGCAGAGGCGATATTGTTTGCGAATTCCTGGCTAGGAAGGTCCTGGTAGTCCTACACACAGGGAGCTCATGTGCATTTCAAAAGGGCACAGCTTCTTCGATAATATACTTAACAATAGGAACCACAAGGATTGCCAAGATTGTCCTGTATTTGGCAGGTTCCCGACGCTGAAACACTTAGCGATCACCGCTACACTGAATTCTCCACTTCATCCGCTGGAAACAGAGGTAGAAGAAGGAATTAGCCAAACATCGGGCCATCTTGGAACACCAAAAAGCTAAGAGAAGCTGATGCCATAAAAATCCTTGAAGCTAAATTACTGGAGTCCATGGGGTGGAGTAATAGGAAAAGTGCAGAATCCCTCGAAGAGATAGTACGGGAAACGTGCGAAACCGTTAAAAATACGTGTGACATCTCAATGCCTAGACGTAGGAACCCAAAGGAAAAATCTGGTGTATTGGTGGACAGCGACTATTGCGGAGGTTCGTCAAACATGTGCTAAAGCTAGAAGACTTGCAACAAGAGCTAAAACAGACATTCTGCTGAGGGAAAATTACCAGACGGCCCGCAAAAAACTAAAATAGGAAATTAAAAGAAGCAAAACAAAATGCTGGAATGCCCTATTAAACAATGTGAACAACGGCCTCTCAGGAAAAGCCTACAAGATTGTTGTGGGCAAATTTAAACCTTCAACAATCGCGGGGCTAGAAGACCCCGAATGGGTGAAGGCAACTATCCAAGACTTTTTTCCTAGCAGAGAATGCTGGGTAAGGAGCAGACCTTCTGACTACCTCTTCAACCGCTTCACGAAGACGAACTAGTCCAGATGATGAAGAAGACCAAGATTGGAACTGCACCGGGACTTGACGGAATTCCGAACGCGATCCTGGGGATAGTTGTACAAAAATACCCAGAATGACTTTTGAAAGCCTTTAACCAGTGTCTTGAACAAGGGAAACTCTATAAGGGTTGGAAACATCAGAAGCTAATTCTCATGCGGAAAAGGAACAAGCCAATCGATCGGACGTCATCGTTCAGACCTTTGTGCCTGCTGGATGCGATGAGGAAATTACTGGAGGGTTTGCTCCTTCTACGACTAAAGAGACATGCCCAATTTTCAACGAGGCAGTTTGGATTTAGAAAGGGACTCTCGACCATAGACGCGATCTCAGAAGCAGTCCACCATGCAGAAACATCAAAAAGGAATAAGAGTTTTTGTGCCTTGGTTGCGATTGACATAAAAAATGCCTTTAATTCTGCCAACTGGAAAGATATCGTACAAGCCCTAGTAGCAAGGAAGATCCCTGAATACCTTGTGGGGATCATGGAGGACTACCTAAGTGAGAGGAAAATAATCCACACTAACGGGTATAGGATTGAGGAAGACATGACCTGCGGTGTTCCACAGGGCAAGATTGGGCCCCTTCCGGTGGAATACCCTATCGAACTCCCAAAGACCTCCAGACTCATAGGTACGCCGACGACACACTGATTATATGCCATAGTGACAACACGGAACTACTGGAAATGAAGACCAACGAAACACTACGCAGGGTTAAAAGATGGTTGGACCAAAGAAACCTCCAGATGGCTGTTGCCAAGACGGAGGCCGTGTTGATTACAAACCGCAGAGCATTCCGCCCCCCGGTGATCCGACTGCGGGAGGAACTTATAGAATGGAAACGGCATATTACGTACGTGGGGTGGAAATTGATTCACGATTGAGCTGCGGACCCCATATTATAAAATCAGCAGGAAAAGCTACAAAGACTAGATCAAACCTCTCCAGACTAATGCTGAACTCAGGAGGTCCCAGTGAAAGCAAAAGGTTAATTTCTGCCGTAGTAAATGCTCAAAAATGCTGTATGCCGCCCCAGTGTGGGCAGAGAGTGTGAACTAAAGAGTCCATTCGACGGAAATTCACACAGATCCAGAGAAGGATGGCTCTAACGATAACCTCAGGATATCGCACAGTGTAGCACAGTCCTCCCAGTGGACCTTTTAGCCCAGGAAAGGAGGACAATGTTCCTGAGGACGACAGCAGAGAAGCAACAAACCCTGTCAAAAAGACATTTAGACAGTATCAAAGCGGAATTGAGAAACCATCTCCTGAACCAGTGGCAAAACCGATGGGACCTGGAGTACAAAGGTAGATGGACACACAGCCTCGTCCCTAACATCAAGTATTGGACCAGCAGAAACATGCCAGAATGGACTTCTACTTGACGCAAGCCTTCTCAGGGCATGGGAACTTTCAAGAATTTCTATACAGATTTAAAATCAATGAAAGCCCGATATGCGCACTATGTCATGAAGAAGACGACGACGCTATGCACACCATAAATAGTAGCAAAACTTGGGAGGAAGAAAGAAGAGACTGCTACCGCAAATTGCGACGGGAATTAACGCCTGCAAACACAGCCCAGACTATGCTGCAATCCAGAGACAACTGAAAAACAGTGCGAGACATCGTGGCTCACGTATTGTGGCTCACGGTCATTATCATCATTTCATCTTCCATACCCCCAGGACTAACAACCCTGGGGAATAAAAATCGTACTCAGCTAAATGCTGGTCCCCAATTAAAGTTATATGGACCTGCCACCGCGATAATGATACTGAACCACGGTAAATGCAGGATGTGTGCATGCGTGGTCCTAGTCGGCCGATTCGCAAGCAAAACAGACAATAATGACAATAACTCCACATTCAGAGTATACGACCATATAGTTGGTGATGGAGCTTGAGTACCCCCGTAAGCCCAAGAGCTATGTCGGCGGTAACCTAGCAACAGATAGGCCAATATCCTTTGCTCAATACGTTGATTGTGAGGGGTCAGACGAAGAAGTGCTCCAGAGGAGAGCTTCGAATCTCCGAAAAAGAGAGGACTGATGAAGATGGCGTCTGCTACGCAGCGGACGGCTGCAAGCAACGTCTGTCTTCTTGTTAGCGGCGGCTGCATTCATTGCGGGAAGTAGAGAGGATGAACCTTTGGACTTCCTGGTATCGGCTCATGGATAGTACAGGAGAGAAAGTGGGTTGACACACCAGAGCACTGATTAGAGTGAAGGACCGAACCTTGCATTAGCCAGCGACGGAGGCTGCCTTCATCAGTCAGTGAAAATCTCGTAGGGTTTATTAATACCGACTGGCGATCGGAGGAGCCCTTTCTGGGTCTCGAGGCCACTGTGAGTCGCAGTGACATATCAGGAAATAATCCACGTTAAGTGTAATCTGTGAATTCGAACTTTATTCCTACAAAACTTCACTTAAAACCAATGAGAAAAATATAGATAGAACAAAAAATGAATCTTAACGTGCCTTGTTCTACCAACATCTCACACCTGCTCAGAAACCGCACCTTGATGTCTGGTCATCTCAGGGATGTTAATTCCAGGGACCCAGAGTCGGCAGTAGCTCGAAACCATCGTCAGAAATGGACACGGGATGAATTGAAGGAGATGGTGTGATGATTTTACTACGCAAAAGCGAAACATGGCTCGAAAACAGACGTTTTAGAGGTATTGAGAAAGCGTTACCTTGATATGATACCTACTCTAGATTTAAAGAAGCTTGCCGGTCAACGAATACTCAGCAGTGGAAAATTCACAGCAGAACAACTTTCTGACATTCAGGGAAATGCGGAGTATGTTCTGCAATTGATCCATCCACATGACGAACATTTAGAACCATCTAATAACCCTGAAAACGATGGCCTAATGAATGCTCATCTATTCCCAATGAAACATCGTCATTGGTGAAAATCATCTGGCTATGAATCACACAAGGAAGACATGGCGCATTTCCTTCGACGCGAGATAGAAGGAATCCGTCTACTTTCACTGGATTCTCTTTGAATCTGTTGATCACTGTTGAGAATATACGAAAATGCTGAAGCTAAGAGAGTGAAAAAAGACAACGAATTCCCTACCCAAGGCAGATATTTAGATATTACTGAAATCAATCACATCGTGTGTGCAACTGGATCTCTCGTATCTCAGATAATTTTGGGCCCACGACCACCGACGGCCGACAGCCAAATAGAGAAAACAGCTCCGTATCCCCATGGGCTAAAATTATTATGAAATGGGTAGCCGACACTCGAAGTGAAATATCATTCTTAGCGGAGGCACTTTCTAAATCAAGCCACACCTCTAAAGGTCAATAAAAATTGTTCCATGTTGAACAAAAATGCCAAATTCAAAATGACAGAAGCCTAATGGTAGCTGGGAAGCTACAAGAGGAAATCCAAGTATGGGCTCGACGTATTGGACGTTACAAACGTAAAGTAGATCTCCGTGTACAGAAAAAGTTGTTTGAAACAGACGAGAAAAAATTCTATCGCAATCTGACCCAAAAACCGAATTGATATGCTGTCACTCTTTCAAAAGATGACTCCAAACATTTCGGGCAGGAATCTGGCAAGAAAGCAGATCCTACAACGAGACGATTGTGGCTTCAATCTGAAGTTGAAGCAGACGACCATCTTGCGGAAACAGTGGAACACTTTCACGAATTCTCGGAAGAGGATCTCTTTCAAGCAATTAAGAACATGGTAAAATGAAAATGACCGGGACCGATAAAATCCAGAATCACCGGATTAAGAAATTAACAGCATTACATTCTCATCTGGCAAAGTCTGTTTACAAAATTGCAGAAAACCCAAAGGAGTTCTCGGAATGGCTCACATGCGGCATCACGTTTATGCTACCCAAAGCGAGAGACAAATTTCTTGAACGACGAAAACTACAGTATATAGTGTACAACCGATTTGGACACATTGGGATTTTAATCCTTGTCTAGGACAATTTGTTAATAACGGAAAATGCAATTGTGCTCATACGAAAATAAGAGACATTTAAAACATTTCTAGCAAACAAAACAGTAATTTATGGAATCAGATGAAAGTGTAATTCGTAGCTTGGTTAATTGGTGCGGACTCAGATGAACAGAATCCTAATAGTAGCACGCTGTCCCCACCTAACCCCCAGTACCTCCACTCTTCCTCAAGCTTCCATTGCCTCGCATGCACCAGATACAAACTGACTCGCGATAGTCTACGAAGCGACCCATTCCAAAAACATTTTCTTTAAGCGGGTACATGTAATTAAATTTGTCCTCATAATGTATGATTGTATGCCAAATTAAACGAGTCGATTTATTGCCAGTGCAATACTTCTTTTTCCCGAGGTTGGCATTTTTGGGGAGGGCGCCACTGATCGTAAATGATGTAAGAAATGGAAAACGTAATTTAACCTTGGTTTGCATTGACTATCAGAATGACTTTGTAACTGTACCGCAGGATTGAATTTTGAAGATCCCGGGGATATATTGATTTAATCCAGACTTATTGAGTTTTGCAAGGCTAGAATGAAGTCGTGGAATACCAGATTACTAATTCACAACGGAAAGGAAGTAGCAGAAACAATAAGTATCCAGACTAACAGGGGAGTGTTTCAAGGAGAATCGCTATCCTCTCTGCTCTTTTGCATTAGTTTAATCCCACAATCTAGAAAGTTGTCACACGCTGAATTTGGTTATAAACTCCATCGTCATGGAAGATCATATTCATTTTACATGAATGATCATATAGTGTTTACTAAGAATGAAGGGAATATCCCAAATGCTGTCTGTCGTAAATAATTTTAGCAATGATATCTGCATGAAGTTTTAGGTATAATATATTATAATAGAGAAATTAGAGGATTATTATTATTGTTATTATTATTATTGTTATTATTGTTATTATTATTATTATTATTATTATTATTATTATTATTATTAGTAGTAGTAGTAGTAGTAGTAGTAGTAGTAGTAGTAGTAGTAGTAGTAGTAGTAGTAGTAGTATCATTATTATTATCATCATTATTATTACCGTCATTATCACTATTTTTCACGCTCGTCCGCAGATTCCAGATATAACTCGGGGACTGAACGTCAACACACATGTTGAGAAGTTCTTGCTCCAGTGATATCAGGTTCGTCTTCATTGACTACGAGGGAGAACCTTACGCATAATATTGGTGGTTGCTAGCAGGGTTCTGAAATGCCACGCATTTAGATGGAGTTTCTTTTTCACAATCCTCCAATCTTTAGCAACAAGGCCATTAAGTGAAAATAATTACAGGTACAATATATACTTCTATTAGTTTGTATAAGTTTTTCAGTTCAATTGACAGAGGCTGGTATTTTCTTTTCTGGAATTGTTGACAGCAGATTATGGTCTAATGGGACTGCGATATCTATTATTATTGCCTTGCGAACACAACAATATCAGGCTTATTTGCTTCCATTGTTTTATCTATAAAAACAGCAGTATCCCACAGATTTTTTTGTTCTCTCATTAGAAAAAAGTTACTGCTGTATATATTTGTAATAGGCAAGCTTTCCTATATCACGTCCGATCTCTTGGTAACTTGGTGAATGATTTTGACTACATTATAATGACGTAAATAATCTTTTTGTGCCCACTTGGAACATACACTGAAAATGCGTTCAATCGATTCGGTAGCCTTCTTACACAGGCGACTCTGGTCACTGATTTTCTCTTTCATGATGTATCGCCTGTAGTTACTAGTGGTTACTACCTGATCTGGAATGGATACCACAGACCCTTCCGTCTTATCAACAAGCCCAGCGGTTCTCAACCATTCAGTCGAACTCTTCATAACGATGGAGTTACTTCGAAGCGCTGTAGCAAACTGCCATGGATTTCATTTGATCTCCCCTGCTAAATTCGGTCCTCAGGTTTCGGAAAACGTTGATTGTGATCTTCTTGGAGCAGCTTCAGGGGTGTATATCAATGATCTTGTGCACATGGCCGTCATGGATTCGTTCTTGTTTAGCTGTTTTTCTTGCTGGTGGCACATAACTTCAAGTCTTAATGCCTTCGTGGTGTCTTGAAATATATGGCGTTTCGGTGGAACTTGGCGAATGATGCATCCGATATTTTGATAAAGAGTTCTGTCAGTTCTATCGAAAGCTTTCGAAGATGTCTCAGACCACTTGACAACTCCGAGTGTATGTGAGGCTGCTGACAGTGCCCAGGTGGTTAATTCCTGCAAATTTGTTTCTCGAATTAATACACGGCTTGCAGATTTTTGTAACAAGAGAGAGGTCCTTTCATTCCACGTCTTATTTTCTTATCTGCAGTTCCTATGAGCTGCTGGAGGCCCAGATACGTACATTCATTGCTACTGAAGATTTCTTGAATTCTCAAATCTTTCATCAAATGAGTTTCATTCTCCGTACTCTGAACACGGCTTTTCTTCACGTGAACAACTGCACCCTTCTCCCACAAAGGTTCATACAAAGCTGCTGATTCTTTCAACAAGCAGCATGCTGCATAGTTGTTTTGAACCTTTAGCGTAGAGCTTGGGATCATCTACATTTAATTGGTTGGAAAGTATCTTCTTGGGGTTCATCAAAGTATATACATAGCCAGAGGCACTCAAGCCAACTCAGAGTTTTTAGATTTAGGTTTGTTTAGTCAAAAAACAGTAAAAACTGTATGTGACGTAGGGGAAGATGATTACCTGCGCACGTTTTCTTGAGTTCCAGAATCCATTCCCGTCATTTTAACTATAAATAGTTGAAAGATGAGTAAAAGTTTAAAATAAATAAATAAAAATAAATTTTAAAAAATCGCGAGATTAGCAATATTTGAAAAAAATTGACATTTTTGTTTCCGAATTATAGAAAACTTGCACTGGTAAACGAATGGCAAGTATGATTTTTCTGCTTTGCTAACAAAACAGTAACTCGCCCTTACTTTTACTCCTACGAATACAATAAAAAAAAGTGTTCAACAAAACGTGCGCCTAGTAAAGCTACATTTACGTCCAGAACTAAAACAAGGGGCCATTTCAGCATTTGCTCAATGGATCAGGGAAACTGGAGAAAAACCTGATTGAGATGGGGTTGAACGTTAGGCAAAACCAGAGCGAGCTTAGGTCGAAAAATGTCTTCACAAATTCGCAAAGAATCTGTCTGATAATTCAATATCCTTCTCATAACATGTAGAGTTGTTTACCAGCTGTCCATGCACGCTGTAAATTTAATTCGGATGAAAAGACTGCTCTTCTGTAGACACATATTCAGGATGGATGATAACAGGCTAACAAAACAAAATTTCATGTATCTTTGGAATAAGAAATCTACTATTACCTGTGTTCAAGAAGTTAAGATTCGGGAAGAAACAAAATAAGATAAGAAGAAACAATGGAAAGAGATATTTTTAAAAATAAATTGCAGCAAATGGAAGGGCGCCAAGAAAGGAAAGAGAGGAAAACTGGAGCAAAATGGTACGAAGAGAGGAAAATGAAAGATAGCGAAAATATGTAGTACGGGAGAAAGGAGAAAAAGCAACTAAAAGGAAGTGTTAAAATAATAATAATAATAATAATAATAATAATAATAATAATAATAATAATAATAATAATAATAAAAATAGCTTGGCTACAATGTTACACGACAGATCTTTCTAGTTTTTCGCTGGGCCAGTTTTCTTTAAATAATAATTATTGTTACGTTGCGGTTAATAAATCTTAAATCAGTCGTAACTTCCCTCAATCTTCAATGTCTTCAATCTTCAATGTCGCAATATTGTTTCTAGAGAAAATACTAGACAGAATCATAGAAACAGTTATTTTGTTTATCTGGTCATGTCCCATCCCAGCTCAGCCAAGCCCAACCCAACCCAGCCCAGCCCAACCCAGCCCAACCCGCCGTGCCCTACCCTGCTTTGCTGAACCCGAAATAATTCAGACCTACCAGCCGCATAACTGTCAAGAATCTTGTATGTGAAAACACAGAAACGAAAGTTGCAAAACATCGAAAGAGGGGAACCTACACAGCAGACTACTCTGAGCTCAAAGATGTGGTCCAGCCAACGACGATACATACTCAGCAACAGAACAACTGGATGATATTCAGGGAAATACCGAGGGTGGTGTTCGATCGACTTGGCCATTTAGAACATTTTTTTATCAACAAGAAAACAATGATCTTATTGAAGGCTTATCTCTTCCCGATGAAACTTCGTCCGTGGTAAATCACACGGTAATAGCACGTCACGAAATCTTCTTCAACGCGAGTTCGCCTTCTTCCTTTTTTCACTCACGTGCACTGTTGAGGAGAATATACGAAAATGCTAAAGCTAAGAAAGGGATAGTGATTGCGAAACCTGCCTTACCTGAGGTGGTAGAGACCACAGGCAGAAATTTAGATATTACTGAAATCGTGTACGTAACCGGCAACGCATCTGGCATCTCAGATAATTTAGACACAAAACGAGAACCACGGCAATCAAACAAGAGTAAACAATTCGGTATCCCCTGAATAATACGAATTATGAAGCGAATGGGCGAAATTCGGCGTGAAATATGACTCTTTAATCAATGAACTTTCTACACGAACAGCCACCTCCAAAGTTCAAACATCTCAAAAGTTGTCATTCTGCAGAGGAAGGTTATAAGCGGAGTGAAGCTCTTTCGCGTCTAAAGGCGACGTGTTTAACTCTCAAATTCACCCGGTGTACTACATCATATTACGTCGTAATATATTATATCGGCTGCCTTGCGAGCTATACCATATTAAAGAAAAAAATATAATATTTTCAAACTATATTCTTTCACTTTATCAAAAAATGACAATTTTTGAGGTGTAACGTTTCTTGTGCGACAATATGTGACTTACACGCATAACTGACAAAACACTCAGGCCTCATTCAGAATGCAATTTTTAACGTAAACGTAACGTTGCCGCAAAACCTAGAAATGCTAAGCGAGAGCATGCACAACGCCCTGACGTAACCGTAGACGTAAATGAGTAAACTTAAAAGAGTTCACAAGCACCAAGCTTTTACGTTAACTTTGTGTTGGAAATCTACCGAAGGCCAATCAGAGACCACCATGAAAGAAACAAATACATAACAAAATCCGCGAGAAGGTAATGAAAGGTCTTATATAAAAGACATATATACTACCTGTCCACAATATGAAACAGGCCTTTCATTTGCTTCTCGCGGATTTTCTTGTGTTGGCGAAGAAAACGCTAGAAACAATGGTAAAAAGGTCATTCCTCCATGCTAGAAAGGAATTGATCGATCTTCAATAAGTTAAATTGTGATTGGTTCAGGCGAAACTTTCGTTCCAGCTTACGTTCGTCATTGTGAATGCATGTTTTTACGTGTAAATTTTACTGCATAGTTAAAAGCATAACGTTACTCGTACGTTTACATTGTGAATGAGGCCTACTATGTTGTATTTCTACAGTGAATTGTATCCATACCTGGTTATAACTATAGTTGATAATATATCCCGATATCCTACAACAGGTTTTCCATGACGTTCACAATTTCCCTCAACTCGCATTATTTTCAGTACATTTGCGGCTGTTTCAGACCGGCAAACTATAATATCCCTGCAAGGCACATCATTTTTTTCAAACAATGCTCGATGATACCTGTAAATTTTCAGAAAATTGTTTTTGATTATTAGAGCAGTTCATTAATAAATTTGGATGAATACAAAAAAAACGTAAAATATGTTCTTCTTGAACAGTCTGCATGGTACCTTTTCGAAAATCCCTTTTTTGTATGGTTTTGTTGAGGAGCATTTTTGCTACAGCATATCTGTAGTAGGATCCTAATTTTGGAACGCTCGTACGTTTTAAAACTCATAAAAAAGTTATATCAACCGGTATCTAATCGCGGAGTGCTTTTATGCGAGTTTACATACGTGCAATTGCAATATGTCAAATTCTGCAATATTTGGTTTTGTCATTGTTTGCGTGTATCACATCCTGTGTTTTCAATTTGTCTGTAATTCTGTTGTCCTGTGAATTATCATTGCATCAGATGACATGAAAAATGACGCAACAAAAATCTTACGCGATCGAAAACTGAATGTACAAACCTCTGTTGCATTATTTCTGATAACCTGCAAATCTTGTTTTCCTCACATAGATCCAAGACAGCCGGTCTACAGAACTCATTATCTAAAAAAAAAGGAATATCACGGTCAAACATATTTCCTGTATATAACCATTCGCACCATTCTTACGTCGCACATTGATACCTGAGCAAGTCAGAGCTCATCCATGCATGCCAGAGTTTAATACCCCTTTTCAGCTCAAACAAACAACTGAAATGCTTGGCGAATACTTACCGTGAGCGGCGAAAATGAAAAGAAAGTACTATTGTATCGTCATTCAAATACATTTTGTTGATAATATCGTATCATTTATCCGGAACAACCACAAAGCAAGTGCAATATTAGCTGAACTCCGGATAGTCTTAATGGAATTCGAAAAATTAGCGATTTTCCACTTTATACTTCGGTTTTTATAACGTGGCGCATCAGGGCCGGTCTTCACGATGGAATATCACGGCATTTCGCGTCTTTCTCGGTCGTGCCACTAGACATCGCACTGCTTGATACGGTAGAGATCCAGCGGCACCTCCGAGAGAGACATAAAGTGCCGTGAGATATTCCATCGTGATGACAGGCTCTCACGCCACGTTAACACCAAAGTACAACCGCTAATGGACAGTGGCAAAGTCTCCATTTCACACCAAGCTCCAAGAGAACAGTTTTGACATTGTTCAACAGAAGCGCAATTAGAAATCTCTGATACCTAAATCAGCACAGTAATGACGTTTCTGTGATGTCTTATTTGTTACTTTTGTCACTGTTTACTTGAGTACTTTTATTAAGCGTATACAGCAACTGCGAAGCTAAAATATCTACGAGGGTTTTCGCTCTGGGGACATTGCCGCAGAAGAAGCACCTTCGCGATTACCGAGCATCGCATATATTTGTTCATTATTTGCCTGTAGTAGCCCATGGCTCTAAGTCGGTGCTTATACCATTGATTTGGGTGTAGTGCTATATTACCTCAATTACATAGATGTGGCACATCTGGCACACATATGCTTGTTAGGACAAGAAAAAACTGAAGAACTGGGGTATCGTAACACACTTTGTACTGGGAATTCCGCTATAACATAAAACGTTCATGCCATTTTCAGATTTAGAACTGCAGCCTTAGTGTCCATGCTCTTAGGTTTGAGTTCATCTTCCCCAAATCACTGTCTCGCAAGGCACAATCATTTGACAGCACTATTTGTAAATATGTTACTGTTATGTAAACTACAAGACAAAATCGCACCCAATCCGATAAATAAGAGAATAAATAATTGTTTCGAAGTTCATATCGTTATCATAATCATTACTATTATTATTACTGTATTATTATTACTATTACTATTATTATTACTATTATTATTCCGCGAGGTATATTCCAAGGTGACTCGCTGAGTCCGCTATGGTTTGTCTTTGCAATGAACCGGCTCAATATCCTGAATTGTATTGGATACGGCTATGCCATCAAGAACGGGACACAAGAAGTATATCGATTAAACCATCTTTCGTACATGGATGACTTGAAGCCGTATGCTGCAACAAATATGCAACTAGAACACCTGCAAATTGTTGAAACGTTCTCAAGAGATGTATGTATGGAATTCGGAATGGACAAATGTCGGACAATTAAAATAGTGAACCGTAAAATTCAAGATCATAGATTTTAGCTAGAAAATAGACAGTTTATAAGAATAATACTTATAGATGAAACCTACAAGTACTTAGGTGCGAAATACGCTAGATGTGTATATCATGCAACGGTTAAAAATGATCTGTCAACAGAGTGTGCAGGAAGAATGAGACAAGTTCGGGAGACATTCAATCAATAGCAGGAATATGATGAAAGAAATCAACACATATGCTGTCCCTACGCTCGGGTACTCGTTTGGAGTTATAAAATGGCGTACAATGGAAATCGAAGGTCTCGAAAGAAAACTGCACACAATAGTAAGTAAAGAACGCAAGCATAATCCAAAATCAGCAGTCAAAAAAATAACATTGCCGTTGCCATAACATTAACGTTGCCACGACATTTGGGTGGTTGAGGTGTTGTAGTCATAGTCAACCAACAGTCCCAACATATAAAATCCCTTCGAGAATACTTTCACAAGGAAGCAGAAACATCTAAACTACACCGTGCCATCTATTTAACAGTGAAAATCAGACCTTTATGTCATTAAGAATACAGCGAAAATTACAGAACAGAGAACGAATACAGAACAGCAAAAACCGGAAACGTGGGTGCCTCTGCATGGATAGCATCTGTTCGCAATTAGTCCAGATCATGTGGACATGAAAGCGTCGAACTACTGGCTAATGGCAGGACAGATTTTCTCAGAGACGGAAGGCACTATGCTGGCAATACAAGTCATACCTGACAGAAGTTATCTGAAAGCAATAGTAAGCGATCCTGGGGTACAAGATGTCGATATGGAAGTCAGGCACAGGAAAACATCCACCATATTACATCTGGATGCACACATTTCTCGTGAACTGATTACAAATAACGCCATGATGCAATTGGAAAGAATCTACATCAAGGTATTACTAACCAACACTACCTTATAGAATGCAAGGTATCTACCCTACTACAAATACGTACCGAACAATGATCTTGAAAATGATGAATGACGGCTTTATTGGGGCAGGAAATTCTCGCAGATCAGACCCTTGCAACCGTCCTGACTTGTTTCTCGTCGACAAGACGAAAGGGCAACCCTATCTGATTGACATAGCCATACCAAACACAAAAAACCTTCAAAAGAAGTTGAGATTATTACAAACTATGCTCCGCTAGTTGAAATTATCAAGTCAGCGGCATATGGACCATGTGAAAGTCATCTGTAGCACCGCAGTAATTCCGAAGACACTGTTCAAAAGATCTGAATATTAATGTGAATATTTATAAGACTATGCAGAAGGCTGTGGTCATTTCAACAACTGGAATAGCTACAACGTTTATGTGGGAAGGGTAGATGTGAATCCCTAACAAAAAGAAATTGATAAATATGCTTTGGTCACGTATGACCTGAGTGTTTGTCCTTATGATAAAAGAAAATAAAGATTAAATATAATAATTATTATTCTTTAATAAAAAATTATAATTATTCTTTGATAAAAATAATAATTATTCTTTGATAAAAATAATAATATAACAAACTTTTTTATGCACACGCGGTCTTTAATGTGTGTTGGACATAGGCGGCAAAATTAATTCAAATTTGGCGCCACGTTTGGAGCTCATTCACTTTGACTCACCTTGAGGTATTTAAGGACGATATTATGCAAACTTCCCACGTATTAATTTGACCCCTAATCCCGCGAACCCTTTCACAAGAGGCGAGAAGTCAAAACGCATTTAAATAACCCTAAACTACTTCCAAAAGTGACCGGTAGATTGCACCTCCTCCTGGGGTGCGACGAAGAAGCTTTGAACATTGTAGTAACTCCCCGGAATCCAAATTTTTCCACATACGACGCGACGAGATCGTATTATTTGAGAATCCGGAGCCAAGAGCAGTTTCGTAGCAATCGGGTAGAGAAGCTAAGTAATACGCGCATTGGGCACATGGAACGTTGGTTCTGTACGTTAGCAGCTAGCATTCCCATGTAGTCACCGTGAACAAGCGCATCGAAACGCGACAAAAAACAGCACAAAACATGAATAACGAAAATAATCCATAAGAAGAACGCTTATTTTCGTCCAAAGGTAACCATGACAATTTCTTCAATACTTAATCATTCTTTCGGCAAGGTATTATTCTTGTCAATTGTGTCGTCTTTTCAGAAGCTTCTCGTCCGACGAGTCAGACTGAATGAGAGGTCCCAACCACTGTGTGAGAAATCCCACCCACTTCGTGGCTGCAGTGTCCCTGTAGAACTTTTTTTCACTTACTCGTCCTTACAGTGTAAGGAGAGAAAGTTACGTAATCATGCATCGAAAAACTGACAATTTTTGGCAGAAAAACTCTGTCGGGATCGGGTTACGACAAAATGGATAAATTCAGTTGATATAGAAAATATAGAAAAATTCCCTTAACACATGCTGTTGCCAAAATCCATGTTTTGTGGGTCATTGATATAAAAAAACGACTGACGGCAAAACGTCTGTCTGTCCGCCTGTGATCACGATTTTCTCCAATATTGATATTCCCTGATCAATCTGAATGAATTCGATCAATCTGAATTAATTTTTTCCGCACTTCCCATGGACTGGGCCTTGCCACCTTCTTATGCAGATAGCCACGCCCGCCGCTGTCCAGCATCTATGCAGTTCGCGCGTCTACATTTACTACTACCCGATTTCCTGCTGATGTCTAACGACAAACAGCAGCTAATCCAGGGCATCAACGCACTCACCGACACGGGCTTCAACATCCACAAACAAGAGTGAGCTCCAACCTACGCAAAACATCAAGTACCTCGGGGTATGGCTGGATTTCATCCACAAATCCTTCACTGCGTACCCCGCCCAACTCGCCGTTTCACCCGCTCACGGGCCGGGATGCTCAGGCCGTGGCTCACTATAGCCACCACTGCTATTTACCCACTGGCCAGAATTATCTTCAGATGGCCTCACCAAGCGACGCAGTGGCTGCGGCGGCCCTTTCAGAGTCCCCACACCGTCTATTCTGACGCCACGCTTCATTCGTGTGCACTCGCTACCCAGGTTGGCGATATCCAAGTGTGGCTAACGCCTACCTATGATAATACTCGTACTATATTTCAAAATGAACGGAAACGGCTCTGTGAAATCTTCAAGTTTAAAGATTTCGTGTAACTTTATACTGCGATAACAAGCAGTAATTTACAAAAGAGATCAAATATTCATTCAAATATTTTTACTTCCCCATTTACGTAGTAATATATCGAAAAAGTGTTTTTTGTTCTTTTCAAAACGTCCGTCCGCCTGGTGTCTGTGAACACTACTAGCGCCTAAATCACACGTAAGATTTTTTCAAATCAAAGAAACCCGCGTCAATCTGGCTCGAGTCGAATCTTTGAGATTTTGAAAAAAAAAACGTTAAAATTTGGGGGTACTTTACATAAAGCCCTCCGGGCATTTTCAAATTTTTCTCAAAAACGGCTCCAATTTTTCTTTACATTTCTTGACAGAATAGACCAAATTACACTTATAAAGATGACACAGGTCTGATTTTCACTGTTAACTGAAATTCTTGAAAATGTCAAAATTTTTCGGGTGTTTTCTTACAACTAGAAATTTGAAGATAGAGATTTTTCCTTCCAATAAAATGTGTTCTACATATTGAGTTCTTTCATTAAGGTCATGTACATTTTTTTAAATTTTAGTCGTTTTCGCGCAATATTGCTAGCAGTATGTGCAATTTTAAAATATTACAAAAACAAGATTTTCTCAAAAAGGCTACAAACTTTTTCTTTAATCTTTTAGTAGGGATAGTGCTAAATGCACTGTATGAGATGACAAACGCCATATTGCTCAATTTTTGTTGTTGTTTTTTCAAAATTTACACAAATATAAATTTGTTGACTTGTCTCTCACGTCATTAATATTTACATTCACGCCGATTTGTTCACGTTGTTAAATTTAATAGTACATGTGCTTTAAATAATGTCCTATAAAGTTTCTCGAAAACTCAATAGTTTTCTGCGAAACCTAGCTCAAACTTCCGCATTTTCAGAAACACTCAAACGCCATTTTCTCAAAAACGTCTCCACGTTCGCGGTATTTTTTTGTTTTTTCAAAAATTTCAGAATTGTAATTTTTTGAAACATTAAGGTTAAACCGGTAAGGTTAAGTGGACCGGAAATTAAAATAAGTTCTAAAAATAGCATAGACTGTTTTAATGAAACAAAAAGTGATTCTACATATATCCATTATCCTTTAATATAAATATACAATTAATATAAACATATAAATTGTAAAAGAACCTTAACGAAGATTGTATTCTTCCAAATTCACTTTAAAATAAACCTTTTCTTTGAATCTCTCTCTGCCATCCTACATGGGACATGGAAGCTTCCTAATAATGTCTTCTGTTGCAACAAAAACAATTTCATTGGTTACAAAAAACCTCTTAGAAGGCATTTCGTAAAGTAGTAAGACATGACTTTACACCCTTTAAAAGCGATAGCCAAGAGTTTGACTCCCGTGTCTTCCTTGACACCATGGACTTTCACAATAAAAAAGTCACTAACAACCTATTAGTTGTAGGATGATGTCGCGCCATTTTATAAAGAGTTCTTTCCGCTATCCAAAGACAAAGTTTACTTCAAAAATTTGAAGTCATTTTTCAGAAAATTTGGAAAATGTTGAGGCTTCATGTTCAGACGGAAAGTGACAGATCAAAGTGACAGATTTTACCGTCAATCGATTTTTCCCATAAGAACCCCAAAACATAGATTCCGACTGAAAAAAACGTCATACGCAACACAACATGTACACAACGTGGTATGAGGAAATACTTTACTACTTCCTTTTTCTTACGATGTAAGACGAGAAAGTAAAATGAAAGTTCCACTGAATTTTAGGCCTACATCTGATATTCGTAGGCTCAATACATTTTTGTTCTATCTTATGCAAGCTTTGATGTCATCACTAGATAGATACCTGTGTAAATGTAAAAGGACTAGGTACCTCAAATCTCTATAGACAATATATCGTATGAACCAGCACAATCATACAACTTCAACAATTCTATGTAAGTAGATACATACAGTGATAGGCAAAATAGTTGAAAAAAGTATTTCAGATACAAAATACTTCGTAGAAAATATTTCAGATACCAAATATAAAATACTTCTATTAAAGCATTACAGATACAAAATAGTATTTTAAAATTCTTTTGAAAATGCAAAATACAACCAATAGTGATCAAGTTTCCCGATTTCTTTCTCAAAACTTGGTTGTGATTTTCAATTGTTTATAATTGCACATGCTTCTCTTCAACACTACTAAGTTTGCAAACGTATCACTGATGTTTCATCTGGTAATTATAATTAATAAGGGTCTCATTCCATTGACATAGAATTTTGTAGCAAGATCATGAAAGGATATAGCCGAATGAGGTGAAAAGTGCCCCCAAACCAAATTAATAATCGCGATACTCATATGAAGGAGATTAAAAAATGACATAGTCCCAAAAGTTAGCCTTCTTGGACAATCTGTTGCAAAGATACAATGAGAAACTTGTTTTTATGTTTTATTATTTCTCAACTTCTATTGCATATATCGTTTACCATAGCAAATAAATTTTCTGAAACGGGAACGAAAATGTCTAGCTTTTCAAATCTTGCTAAACTCACGCTTTTTTAATTTTTTAACCTATAATAATAATGATAATAATAATAAATATAAAATATAATAGATAACATTACTTATAGAATAATAATA
>BOPP01000191.1:1329333-1339940 GCA_017312745.1 Gryllus bimaculatus | reverse complement strand
ATGACTTCTTCATACATGTTAAGAAATGAAGAACAACCCATCTGCAGCTGCGGAAGACTTCTAACAGTTAAACATATTCTGTCAGGCTGCGTAGATCTCTCCAGACTTAGATACAGATGCGGCATGAGAGGCAACATGAAGATATATCTCGGCACCGACAAGACGGCAACTGACAAAACAATACAGTTCTTGAAAGAGGCCAATCTTTTCTATAAAATTTAGAATTAATGTATGATTATTTTTAACGTCAATCAGTAAAAAGGCTAAAGGCCTTAGATGCCAAGCCTTCAAACTAACAAAAAGTAATACTAACAGTTCATGATAACAATTATGGTAACAGCTACATATGGTTTAACAATGTTAGTCCTTGATAAAATCTTGAAATGGGGAGGAGGCAGGTTACGAGCAGATTTTTCCTATTTCTACACCTAGTCCTACTGCAGTACCTGAAATAACATTGCACATGTTAGTCATTGAACTTTTATTTTTTAGTTAGTCATATAACTTTTACGCATCTTTCAATTATTTACAGTTATAATAATGGGAAGGGATTCTGGAACTCAAGAAAAGGTGCGCAGATGATCTTTTCCCCCATACCTCACATACATTTTTTACTGTTTTTTGACTAAATAAATCTAAATCTAGGCTGAAAAAATTGCAGAGATGGGGAGAAAATAGTTGAATTTGAACGTACTTTTGTTAACCGATTTTGGCATCAAATTCAAAAAAAATAATTGAAATTGCTTTTCAACATGATAACTTTGGACTACTGTCTCAGTTATTTCTTCCTATAATGTGTTAGTTCGACAACAATGTGGACGACAGTGAAACAATAATTAAAACCAATATTACCCGTTTAAAAAATTGAAATTCGCGCCAACTTGGTTGACAAAAACATCCTCAATTCAACTATTTTTCCCTGTCTCAGCAATTTTTTTTCTTCTCAGCCTAATACATGTAATAGAAGCTGCGAAAGAATAAAACATGAAAAACACGTTTCTTCTTGTCTCTCTGCACCAGATTGTCCTCAGACAGTGGGTTTCAAACTTTTGGTTGCTGTCACTCCCTTCAGGAACCAAATTTTCCACAGGCTTCCCCTCATTAAAATTAAATTGTTAATAACAAATAATTTTTTTTCCTGAAAGTAAGGTATCAAGCATTTTTTTTTATTATATACGTATAGTGTACAAAATAATTATTGCAAATGATTTGCACTATTTACTATTGTAATGACTGAAATTAATTAAGAATTACAGAAATTGAGATTTCTTGTTATGAATTAAAAAGGAAACGGAAGGCATTTAATTTGTTGGGATGAGTACGCAGAGAACTTTTTATACAACAATGGTTTATTGTTCAAAGAAAACATAATTCCCTGCTACCAGTCGTAGTTAATATTGAGTGAAAGGTGCCCAAGTGAAAACATCCAAAAATATTTTATCATGGGAGATGCCTGACCACATAAAAAATTAGAATTAAATCACAGTAAATAGAAGTATTACATTATATTAAATATGATTATTAGAGGCACAGATTGCCGCTTGGGCCTTACTGCCACACTAAGGAAGGCTGAATAATGGAGGTCACTTGCCTCAATCAAAATTGTCAAGAGGGGCTTCCCTCCTCCGCCTCCTTGAAAAAACATAACATCAATAAAGCTCTCAAAGTGTAAGCCTGTGTTTGCCTACAGCAAACACGACAACCTGACAAAAGAAGCCTTTATTACTATAACTATGTACTTCTTAAAAATATAGAACCTATTGCTCTTATTGATACATCAACAAAAAACCTCTACCATGTTACTATTCAAGGATTATCTAGCCAACACACAGAGGGGAACACATTTGCAGAAAGGCACTTGTTCACAAAATGAAGAAAACTGCAAGGAAAACTCTAAAAAAAACATATTGATTGTTCAGAAAAGTGAGATGGATGGGCTTGTTTGGTGTCACAGTTCATCAAATCTTGGCACTAATTTAGAAAAGGCAGTACGCATCTCATTCTGGAGATTTATTCTTGATCTATATTTTGTCTGACATCCGAAGTTCTCATGCCTCTCCACAGAAACTTTCGCCTCTCCTTGTGGAGGTGTGCCTCACAGTTTGAATAAACTGCCTTAGGAAGCTGGTTTTCTTTTGGAAACTACAGCATGTATTTATTCTCTTTCATATGAGTATCGCGAATATCAGTTTGGTTTGGAGCCACTTTTCACTTCCTTATTCGGCTTCTTAACCAATCAAAAACAGAAAATTGTTTGATCATTTCCTTTTTCCTGCTTATTGAAGAAACCAGATGTGTAAGCTTGTTTGTTTTAACTTCTGAGCATTAGTAGCACTATTCTCAGTGCTGTTCATTTTCCTCCTATGTGAATTTGATCTTCTGGACCACTCATTTTTATAGTTTCCATATTCAGTCATCACACCAAGATAAATTCTCAAAAACATGTAAAGAAATTATCAGTTCCCTAGAAAAAGAAAATTACCAGTGAAATTCAGTCTATTGTACAACATTGTGTGCATTATTATTTTTAGCTTTAACCCTTTGCATACCAAGTAGGGTACACATGTACCCTAATCTCACATTTTTACTTGTCGTATACGTTTCGCTTATGTTGTGATATTGAAATTTTGTTACATTGACCAAAATACTTCCATTGACAATTACATCTTAATTAAAATAATATTTTAAGGTGTCTTACATTTTCTTCTTAAAAATAAGCTCTGGTGTTCATTTGTACACTGCTTGGTATTCTGAATCACCAATTTTTATTCCTTAATAATTATTACAAACAGAGATTAGAATGAGAGATAGAAAGAGAAAGAACAAGCTGCAGTAAGTGTTCGTTATTTACATGTAATGAACACTCAGTTACAAAAACAATAAAAATATGCATCAGTTGCCTCAAGCACGAACAACCTTGAAAGAAGTATTTTGATGAAGTGTATTGGTGTAATAAAAGAGAAACATACACATAAAGTTACTTAATTCTATTAAATTTGTCCTTCATTATATATTAACTGCTCAAAATAATCAAAATGTTCATATTTTAGTAAGTTATTTCATATTTCAAAGAAATCCAGCATAATATTCATGTCTTAAAATTTGAGGTAGCATGGTAGGAACCACGTATTATTGTATTTCTGGCAAGCATACAAATTTCATCTAGAATAGCATATTTTGATGATTTACAAATTTCCACACTTATATCGTAAGATTAGCTCTTTACAATGCACCAACCTAAGCTTTCAACCAAGTGCGCACTACCACCTCCCCGACAGGTGGTGATGCATAATGTGACAATATAATATAACATCTAGGAAGAGGTCTCCAAAATCCATTAATCAATATCTCGAAGTGCCTCCAGTAACAAATTTTCTTCGAATAACCAAAATTTAGTTTTATCAAAAACATTCTTTCAAATACTGCTGCAAGAAATGAAGAATTGCTTCGCAACATCAAAAATTTGTGTTATCGAAATTTGTGTTTTTCAGATTTGACACAATATTTAAATTTAAATTTTCAAAGGTGGATCAATAAAAAGTATTTTTGTATTTTGAAAATACAAAATACTATCCGAAACTATTTTGATAACAATAAGAATTGCACATTCAAATTTGTTTTTTCAATACAAAATTCGAAATAAAAAAGTATAAAAAATACATATTTTAAATACCAGTATACTTGATACTGCCCAACTCTTGATACATAAATATTTAATCTAAAGCACTAAAACATTAGCAAATTGTTTTCACAAAATACTTTGAACCAATCAAAAACAGAAAAGTGCCTCTCTCACTCCTAAACAAACTTTTCCAATTTTAAATAAAATAACATTGATTTGTATTATCAGTATATCTAAATCACCAAGGAGAAGCAAACATCTGATGATCATTAATGAAATGTATATATTAATTCAAGATAGAAAAAATATACAAGGAATCCCACCCTTCTCATTATAACTTCCTCCCTGCAAACAATCACATTGTGTGGAAAAATCTCTTCACTATTATTGACTCTACAGTTCTGCATTATTTCAGATATTCTTAATTTGATTTTTGACTTTAATGGATTTTGCAACCAGTTTTTCCTGGATGACCTTTGGTTGCTTCTACTCAAGAGAGTATATCAACTTCTTGTGTGCAATTCGGGAGCAGTCATGGAATATAAAAACTGACTACACAAATTCTTTGATATGTGACAATATTTTAATTTTAGCATAATCAGTTCTTTTATCAAAACAAAAAAGCTTTACAAAATTTGTATCTACAAAGGAAACACAATTTTTTAATTTTAATTAACAATATAAAGTTTTCTTGAAAATAAATGTCGATATTGTCTCTCATTAAAATATTAATGTTGAACTCTACATACCTTCTCTTCTTGATGAATATATGATTTTCAAACATTCAAAAATTCTTGAATATACCATTTCAGAAAATTTTCCTTTGGCAAGATGTGAAAACAGAGAACCTGTTGACATTTAAAATTAAACATGCAATCATATGTTCAAGTTAATTTAATAATTCATTATCTCAATTGCAATACGTCTATACCTGTTTACGATATTTCTTTACAGTGAATCTTAATACAGTCTACATGATTTACTATATATAAAAATACTTCTGTGAAATTATATTTTGTAATTACAAATGCATTTTGTGTAATAATGGAACCAACGTGAAACAAAAGAAACGCAATTATACTATTTCCAGTAACTTTCATCGAAACTTTTTAGTATTCCAATAAACATACCTGCAGAAGTAACAGAAGTAGATGAGGGAAAATAGATTATAAGCATCAGTTAATGAATATTCATCAAGGTGTGAATGGAAATTATATATTTATAAGGGTATAAAAAAGTATTAGTAGTCATATTTCTTCCATTATTCTTTTAATGTTTATGCTTCTTTTTACTTTTAATCCCTTCCTATCATCTGTTTTTCTTTTCCATTCCAGTCTTCTTTTTTTAACAGTTTGATCACATTAATACCACAACTTCCACGAAGTACATTTAATGATTTTCTCATCAGAGATAAAAGTACTGACAATTTATTCACTAGGAATGGATATAGACATCTATTTTAGAGGAGAGTGAGTGTCACTGGCTTCATATGTTATAATGTAATAATATTAAAAAATGTTTCTCATAAAACTGAAATTTTTTGAACGACATACAATATAATTGTCTAATACTTTATTAAATTCACAATCTTCTTTAATTTGTTTCTATGTTTATTTGCTATTATACTTACTTTTATTTTCTGAATTCAATGATGGCAAACTGGAAGGAATTTTAGAGGGTTTGTCCACAACCAAGAATTACACTTAGTGCATTCCCTCCATTTCTTTAATTTATTTGTTTAAAGTCATAAACAATACTAACTATATGATGTTACTGAGAGAGGAACATTAGAGTTCAAAGGGAATATTTAAACATGTGCACATACACGAATCAATAGGTCAGTGATCCAAGAAGCTGTTTATAATACTTGGTACAGACATATTTAGACATAGAATTACGTATACAAAAATTTCCTAATATATTAGTGTATTATTATTCTTTTATTTTCTTTTTTGACTCTCACTACAATCTAACTATACAAAAAACTTGCAGCAAAAAAGATTGATGTTAGCTGGCAACAGATTGTACAATAATGTACCAATATTGTATTATTTTTTATAAAGTAGGACTATTAGGTATTGCATGTGTGCCAAAGTATTTGCCAAAATATTTGTGCTATCTATATTACCAATTTTCAATGTGCACAGAAGAAAGAGTTTTGTGTGATTCTATTTATAAACATTTGTGTTGCTATAAGCCATTAGTTGAAACAAATGTGGTTCAGATTATGGCAATCACAAAATATGCAGTAGAAAATCACCTTTCCTAGAAGACTTACTACTTGTTTCAATAAAAAACATGAGACAAAATTCAGGATACTACAGGAAATTCACACAGAAAAGTTGTAAAACAAAAAAATTCAAAATAACAGGATGGTTACATCTTATCTAAAATAACGTTTTTTCATTCTTCTGAACTAAATCAGAATGAAGAATGTGTTAAGCACATAGAAACATACAGAAGGTATGTAACTACTGCACACGAAATAAAAGTGACATCTACAATTTCACATCCAAAATTCAATTACGAAAACTAATTTTCCATCCACTACTAACTGGGCCTAATAAATATGTTAAAATGTACTTTCAAGAATCAGATTAAAAAAACACCAACTTTCTGAAAATCCTCCTGCATAGTAAGAAAAAAGATGAAATTCTCATCATTTTTTGAATGATTCATTTTTACTTTATATTTCTTTTTATTACAAGTATTAACAAAATATGAAACAAAAAATTTAAAAAAAAATCAGATCCTTTGCTTAAGTCTTCTAGAAAAACTTTTCAGCAACATTCTTCTCAAGTGTATTTTTTATTAGTATCGTTGCTTATGAATGATAGTAGTCTATTCTAATTTCCAATTTTAATTATATTTACCATGGGTATATCATAACATAAGCAAACCAACCTCATGTTAAAGGCCTTATGCTATATGCCTATAGGGTCTTCCAAGAATTTTTTTAAAAAAATTTTTTTGTTCGAAAATATTTCAAATATTTTAATATTACTTCTTTAATTGCATAAGGTTTAGCTTATTTTCTAATTAAATTTCAATAGGTGTATTCAATATTTCAATATGAATAGGAGGTCCCTTAAGATACTTAACTGGTCCTGACTCTTACCTTCATAAACAAAAATTTCTGATGGAGCATTAGCTTTATATTGTTGCCTCTTAGTACGAATATTCAAGACTTTTGAAGATGGTAAAATGTGTTTTCTTTCAAAGGTGTTTTTTTCTTCTAATCTATTTTTTTTATGTGATGATTCAAGATACAGGTTGTTGAGTTCCTCAGAATTTTTCTCTTTTTCAGCTAATTTCTTCATTTTCAGTAGCTTGCCCTTTCCAAGAGATCCCACCTTTGTTTTATAAGTAACAGAACGATACCTAAATAAAATAATTGTTATCCAGGAAAAATGTCCAGTTGTACAATGAGCGAGTAAAGACAATTTTCATGTCATTTTTTAAAAAGCACTTTATAGTGTTGTAGACACTTGCAATCAATTCTATGAATTGAAAATCCAATTCTTTAAAAAACTGTTCATAACATGCATCAGAAAATGACTCTCTTCATACCTGAGAAAGAATACAATTAAGGATACCAATAAGCTACAATTTTTCACTACTTAAGCCTACTATCAGAACCTAAGAATCATACATTCATAATTTTATTCCAAAATAAATGGTTTATCTATAATTGCTAGCTGTGAAAAAGAAAACCAGCAATGGTAATGACAGCCTTGTCATAAGCAAGAAAGTTGACGACACCAACTGCAATTATATTAACAGAGATATTCATAGGCATTTAGCACAACTTACGAAGGTGTCTTCTGCACCGAATCGAAGGGAGTTTGAATCCTATCCATCTCGTTTACTTTCGATTAAAAAAAACTGGTACAAAGTCTATTGTATTCGGTTTAAAATACACAACGTATAATTTAACTTATTAAAAACTATTATATAAGTTTTAATCGATTCCCAAAAACGCATGGATTTGGTGGTAAATGTATGTCCAACTCTTCCGCACAGCAAATGAAGAATAACACCACTCATACAACTTCAAAAAATAACGTGATGTTCAAGTGGAAAGCCTTCCCACTTCGCAAATTGTACGGGTAAATGCGCAAGTGACCTTCTGTGATCGCTGGGGTGCTTTTGTAATTTCCGCTTTGAGCATCACAAGTGATGCCAACGATACCGAAATACTTAAAGAAATACCCTACAGACGTAGTGTCTTTGAAACTACTAACAAGGGAACTTTTCTTTTTGTCCATAATAGAAAGTTATAAAAATACACGACTACTTACGAGAATTTAGCGGATATTTATGAATGTTTGGAAGTAATCGTATTTCGGAATGTGTACGTTTATTTCTTATTTGGGAGTTTTTGCACGCCATACCGTCAGGACTATCGATCTTCTGCGCACACACACAGGGCCGGTTCACTCAATGTTAAAAGGCGGGGGACTAAGTTTGTTTCCTCACTCACCCGGACTTTGTAATATGTTCATTGTATATCCATTATATTCATTGTTTGCAAAATACCGCTGGTATTGCAAATGTCTAATTTTCAAATATACATAATTCATTATTGGTTTGCCTTTCTAGAATAGGTACAACTCTCATTATGTATATGCAAATGTAATTAAAGTTTATTTGCTTAGGTGACGAGTTATGTTCCATTCTGGGAAGTGATCTCCGAGGTTGCAGTATGAACAACTGGCAAGAATACAAACGAATTTCGACTTTCACTAACATTAGAAAGATGGAATTATTATCAACAGTGTTTCCTAAAGCCAGCCCTGTTATGTCTTTTCTCAAAGAACATTATCAAGAAATCTTATTTACAAGTGTGCCAGTGAAATCTTTTTTTTCCTTGATGCTGCAGTGCTGCTAGTCTTCGATATTAATAGACAAATATATTATTTCAGCAATATATATTTGATAATAATTTGCCTTGTTTAGAAAAACTTTCCTAACAGCACTGGAAATATATTAATAAATAATCAAAAACAATTTTGATGTGAACTTAAAAAACTTTTAAAGTTTTCGAAATGTGTAATAAAAAAACTGTGTGTAATAAATAATATACCCAAATATCTTAAACCGTTTATTTTTAAAAATAATTAAGATAGGTATAATCTTTTTTGGATATTTCACATACTTCAGTGCTAAGAAACAGGTTAAATAATTATAGGTTATTTTAATTAAATGTAGCCAAATTTGAATTGCTAAATGAAACATCTGAAGCAATAAATCCTGTATAATATTATCTGATAATTATAGAAATCTAATCCAATTCTTTTCTACTTATATCGTCAAAATTCTGGTATTCGGTAACAATTCAGTATTGTTCTGCCCATTGTAGGTTTCAATGAGGATAGTTTGTGTGTGACTTTGTGTGAAATATTGTCCATGATGTGCAAGTAATCCAATCAGGTAGCTATAGAAAATAAAAAAAATCTTGTATTGCGCCTAAACAGAAGAAACCTGTGGCCAGTTATTTAATTTTAAAGTTAAGATTGGCCTTAAAACTAGGGAGAAACTGGCCAAATTAAAATTGTTTAATCTTCCACAAATTTCATTTCATAAGAATTTTTTTGTAAAACCATGCAAATTCCTCTTTTTAATCCAGAACACTAAGCATATTTAACGTATGTCTATTACTAACTACAAGACGGATCAATTTCAAACATAAAAACTAGTAATAATTTATAATTTGTTTTCATTTTCTTGGTTTTTGAAAGACTTACCCAAAATAACAATGATTGATATGTATCAAAATTACAATTTATTTTCAGGCTATAAAGTCACCAAATAGGGCTGGTATGATTTCAATGATTTATAAAAATGGATAAACTTTTTAAAAAATCATTGATTTAGTTATTTTTTTCAAATATTACAAATATCTAAGTTATAAGGATAAGACCTTAAAATCAATTAACATAGTTAATACAACGAATATCATATTTTCTTTAAACTTTTTTCACATAATTTGAAGAATTTTGAGAAAAACAATACAATGTATATACATTAAAATGAGCTGCTTATGAAATGAAACATATAACACTTTGTAGTATTATTTACTAATGGACTTAGATGATATATTATTTTTATCTAGCATTTCATTTAAGATAATAGCAAATTTAGGAAACAATACAACCACACTGAGCTTGTTTTCAGGAAAAAACACGATAAAATCTTCAAGCATATTTGTAATTCTAGATTTGGAGTAAAATGTTTAGCTAATGCCCAAAGTATAACATCTTAGAGAAGATTAAGCATTAATAAAAATGGAATTTTATTGATACTCACTTAAGAAAAAAATTAATATTGTAAAAAAACACCCATAAAAACGGAAATTTAATCTTACTAATTTTAATATGTTAACCTTTTTTATTTGTGTATATTGTAAAATACCATTTAAGTTTGGGAAAAGGAACCGGACAACTATTAAATAGAATTTAATATTTCAAAAAACTGTCTACTATTGTTGTAAGTTTTTTGTGAAATAAGTTGTTTTTAACAGTAAGAGGTTTTTTTGGATAACAGAATGTCTTTTTTTCTTGACCCATCTGAAGGTTTGCTACAAGCTATTCATAACGTGAAGCACATGAGAAGTGATCGAAAGTTACTCACATTTAAAGATTTTGTGGGTTAGGGCAGTATGCACGCAGACCCTCAAATGTATAGTTATCTATGTGAAAAAAACAACTAAAACAACAATAAGGAAATGATCAATTTAAAACTTAAATGGTTTTCAACTTTTTTTCTGCTTTTAAAGTAATTAAGGATAAGTAAATCATTTACAATTTGGTTTTAAGTTAAACATCTAATACAATTTTAAAAAATATTATTTAAATCAGTAATTCTGAATCATAAGAAAAGCAGATAATACTCTTGAAATATCTCTACACGCGCCACACTTAATTGCCACAATCTTATACCTTTGAAAATGCGGCCAAACGCAACACTGCGCTATCTGCACCAG
>BOPP01000191.1:1207726-1319500 GCA_017312745.1 Gryllus bimaculatus | reverse complement strand
CCTGAAGCAACACATTAGGATCAGCTGCGGGCACGCAACAGAAACTCAAGATAAAAAGATCGGCAGGCCCGTAGCATAATGCCTTGCGAAATAAGGATGAAGAAGCATGGAACGAGTAGCATGCACACGGACCGAAGCGAATTGGTTTCTTGCGAAGCTATTTTTTCTGGACAAAGTAGGCGATATTCGCAAGTGGAGCAATTAGATGCACACCTCGGCCGAGATTGTTTTAATGAAAGGTCGGGCAAATTACATCCGACGCCCGATGAAACCAGCCCAGCAGGGAAACCGAAATCAGCGTGCAGAACCGGGTTCAGATACTCATCCCGGCATCTTAATCGCAAGAGGGACTGATGGAGATATTAGAAGAACCATAATAAGCAAACGCGCGAGTAGGAACAGAACAAGGCAAAGATATTGGAGGAGACAGCAACCAGCAGCGGCCCGAAAGAACAGAAAAGAATAAGCAGTCAAAGAACCAAAAACAGGAATTATAAAGCAACAGAAAAAGATCGCCAGGTAAGACCCAAAGCAGTCGAGAGCAGGAGACAAGTAAAAATAGGAAGCATGATTGTCGAAGCAGAAACATGCAAGAGATGGCGGGAAAAACAGAATAGGAAATTAGAGGAATCGGATAGGAAGCTGACGGAACGGGCGGTTCGCAAATTACGAGATCGCAAATAAAGAGCAAATAGAATGCTCTTAGTAAACAAAATCGACGTTTGATCCAAGAGTGAATGTCCCCGCGATTGCGGCAACCGAGCGGAGGTCTCATTAACATCTATTACATCTTCCGGGGGATTTTTGCAAAACAGAAGAGGAAACTAAGAGTCTCAATTAATGTATAAGCTTGCGGCGGGAATTGGAAGGCAAAATTACAACCAACAACTGTTGACTCGCTAGGTCGCCACACCACGATGCACAAAATTGAGAGGGTGCAGAACAATTCGACCAGGAAATCAGAGATAGCTAGAGGATTATAATAATAGCGAATTTCCAAGTTCCAGTCGGGCACGATGTTCGACAAAGTGGCAAGAAGATACGAGAAAACTACAGCAACACACGTCAAAGAAAAGAATTAAAGGAAGAATAGACGAGAGCTTGGCAAGAGAACAGTATTCAGCACTACAGCGCTGATTTGAACAATAAAAGAGGCAAAATAGTCATTACGATTGCCTGCTGAGCGGCAACAGCGCCGCTTTATCACCCCCGAGCCGTATTAATACAATTTCGGGGAGTCATGCAAGGACAAACCCATGGCATTATCATGCGTGCGGCAGAACGGCCACTTAGCAGTCGCTTATCTAATACATCGGAAAGAGCCCATAACTCCAAATTTACTTATATACCTAAGTTGGAGGGAACACGGCCGGAACGTAGCCATATACTTTCGCATTATCATTTCCTGGAATTCGTTGAAAGAGAATTTTATAGACCGATTTTCTTTAATCCATTATTCGGCAACGAAGTAAATGCCAAAGTAATTTTCATAGATAAATTTGTGATGAATAGTCATTACAATTATTCCAGGGAAGATTTACTGAATACGCAACGAAAGCGCATCAGTATAATAAAACATTATCTCCCCCATAACTAATGACCATAGAAAAATTATGTTGTAACTAACGCGACAGCTTTCCTGGTCACTGCTCAGAACCTACTCGCGCACCGCCAAATCATACGGATTACAAAGCGTTCAAAATCGTATGGAGGCGTATGTCTTACCGTCTCCGCCAGGCGTTCCAAATAAAAAGTAATAGGGCAAATGTTAAATATTTGTTGAGAATGGAGCAAGTCAGCAGGCAACGGCCGAATGTGTATGGCACTAGGCAACCAGTGTGGAACGACGCGGAAGACGCGTGGAGATAGCATGGCAAACGCGAACCGCCAGAATCAGCAGACCAGCATATGGAGTGGATCGGCGATCCAAACACTGCATCCGGACGCAGCCAGCATAGTGGAGAGTTACTCCGACTTCGTCCATCACACCCGGTACAAGCATAGGGACTCCAGGAGTCATTTTAATCCATATAAGTCCTGAGCTGAGGTCGCCCCCATCGCGGACCCAGCTGACGAAAATTTAAATTTAGGTCCCCCGTACTCAACCACCATTCCAAGCCTATGTGCACCTACGACGCCCACGCCGTCCGCAAGACCGTAAAGTTCGTGAGATCAGAATAAGCGAAAGTTTCTACAATCAACGAGATGTGAGGGAGTGAGAAACCAGATCGCGCCTAGTAAGATGACAGGATGCACGACAACAGTCAGCTGTCGGCAAGAATTTTAATTAAAGAACATTAATCGCCGAAGGAAATTCAAGTTATTCGTTTGCCAATGAAGTCGGGCATACCGTTATAGGAGCCACCCAGAAAAATGAGACCATCACGAACAGATAATGTTAGCGCCACGTATGCAATCAAATATCACGCAAGCTGGTATAGCCATTGATTCTTCTCCTCTTGCTCAACCTTTCTACTAACTTCCCAATGGCTCTACACTGCAATAAATGCTCTTTGCCAATATCCTAACCGTTATTCATCACCTTGTCCTATCATCCACTATTACTTCGTATCTACAATTAATAAACAACAGATCCCCAATTATCATCGAATTCACAAATACACTATTTCTATAAAAAAAATTTCCACGGTCACATATACAATACACAAGAATTCCCTTCCTAATACATAACACATCCACCAAATAGACCAATATACACTAGTAATAAATTCTTTTAAAATTATTAACATCAAGAATTCAAAATTGTGCAAAATCACTATACGCATTTGCACTAATTTGCGGATTTCACAATTAACTCCATATGTTTTGGCAACAACCGCACCGAATTTAGTTCGATACCTTCTTTGTAAACTTCCCTCACTAGTAATACATAAACATTCAACATGCCCTTTAAACATTGAATATATCTAACTGCTTACAAATTGTTTCCAAATACTAACAAAATATACACTCCACATACATTAATATTTATCCTCAATCCAGTTTAGGCACACATGAAACTTCCAATGTTTTGTCAAATTCCCTGGAACCACATTTCTTAAATACACGAGTTCATACTGTTCGGGCGCCAGCCCGTACGTACGTATATCTTCTTGTCAGAATTCAATTTATATGCAGTTAAAAAAGTTTTTGAAATAACAGTCGTACATCTTACTACGCTCAAAACTATCGTATTTTGCATCTACAGACCAACAAAGCGAGCTTTAGATAATTTCATTTTTTTTAGAAAATCTAGAGATAACTCTGAACAAAATTAGTAATCTATCTTTTAAATCCATTGTTATATGTGGAGATTTCAATATTGATTTTCTGAGCGAATCCCACGAAGAGCAGTTTCTCAATTTACTGAATTCTTTTAATTTAGATATTACAGTGGAAGTACCTACACGGAATACATTTACATCACAAAAAGCAATAGATCAAATCATAATTAACAAAACCACAACTAAATATGAAATAAAAATTACTAATCTACATTACAGCGACCATGATGCACAAATTCCTAAATTACTAACAACATGAACACAGACACAAATTATTCCCTCAAGTGCAGAGCATTCACTTAAGTTAATATAAAATTATTTACGGACTACTTGCTGGAGGAATTATGGGACATCGTTTATAACGCTGTTGACACAAATGAAAAAGTAATATATTTTTTTTAACTTTCGTTTCACTTTAACGCATGCTTTCCTCTCAAAAAGAGAAAATTAAATATTTCACGGAAAAATAATACTTGGATCACATAAGAAATTAGAACATCTTGTAAAAAAAACGTACGCTTTACTTTATTTCTAAACATCATAACGTATTACCCGGTTTTCATGTCTACTTCCGAGAATACAAAAGAATCTTAAGAAAAGTAATAGTTCACGCAAAAATAATGAAAACTAATCATGATATTTTAAACGCTAGTTACAAAACTAAAGCAATGCGGAATACCGTAAAAAATACAACCACATGATCTCGTTACTTAGTAAAGAATGTTTTAAAAGATAATGAAAGAGAAGCCAGTAGTCTCGAAAAAGTGGCAAATCTCTTCAACCAACACTTTTCTAGAATCGCGACAGAACTAACAAAGGGACTAAAACCGTCAAATTCAACAGCATTACCTTCCAAAAAAAAATTGACACTATTATTATTCCCGAAACTTCTTCTAACGAAATCTTACGAATAGTCAGTAAACTAAAAAATAAATATTAATCTGGTTTAGATGAATTTCCGGATTGTTTATTGAAAACTTGTGTTCCTGTCAGTATACACACGTTAACTCAAATTTTCAATGCTTCTTTATGAACAAAAATATTTCCAAATATTTTCAAAACAGCAGAAAAATTAAGCCACTTTTTAAAAAAGGGAACAAAAATGAAATTCAAAATTACCAACCAATTTCTCTTTTGTCAGGTTTTTCTAAAATAGTATAGGCTTTTCTATACGCGAATGAAAACTTTTCTCAGGAAAAACGAAGCGTTTTCAGTCTCACAACACGGGTTTAGAAAATCAAAATGTACGGAAACTGCCATTTTTTATTTTCTTAAAGATGTTGCTTCATCAATGGATCAAAATGAAGCACCCATTGGAATATTTTTAGATCTTTCGAAAGCTTTTGACGTTATTGACTATAGCATCTTGCTATCAAAATTACCATCTAATGGAATTCGTGGTATCACCCAAGATTGGAAAGCTTCGTACCTTAAACAGCGATCTCAATGAATACAAATATCGCAATGGCACGAAAGGACATTATGTACTTATCTTTCCAATTCTTTACCCCAATATTGGGTTCCGCAAGGATCGATCTTAGGTGCTATCATCTTTCAGTTATATGTAAACGATATACAGTCGTCTATTAAAAACAGAAGAACGATTCTGTTGCCGATGACACGAATGTTTTTTGCAAAAAAGAAACAATAAATAGAACGATTTTAGATGTTTCAAATTGGTTTTGTAACAAAAAATTAATAGTTAATTAAGGAAAACAGTTTCAATGCATTTTTGCCTTTCAAATCAGTAATCGCATTCTCCATTGATAATGAATAATATGCAATTAGCTGATGTTAATGTAACAAAATTTCTAGGTCTCTCAATTCAGTCAAACCTCAAATGGAATGTACATATGACAAATCACTCAAACACTAAATTAAGTTCCTTATGTTACGCATTCAGAATTCTATCAAATTCTGTCAGCCTTCGTGCAGCTCGTTGCGTGTATTTTGCAAATGTATATTCCCGCCTGAGATATGGTATAAAATTCTGGGAAAACTCGTGTAGTACTCAGACCTTTAGATTGAAAAAGAAAATTATTCGAACAATGAAAAAATGCCATCCACATTACCCTTGCAAGCCTCTCTGCATTGAGCTTGCAATCTTACTGTTGCCTTGCCTATATATTTATGAATCTGTAATATTTGTCAAAAGTGACTTACTTAACGGTGGGGTCATATTTTCTTACAATACTGACATTTATAATTACAACACACGTCGTAAAGATCACGATCATCAAGTGTCAGTATCAACAGCGCACTATCAGAAATCCACATACAATACATGTAGGTTACTTTACAACGCCCTGCCAGACAATTGAAGTTGGTTCACAAATTTAAGTTAAAAGTAAAATCTTTTCTTCTACATTACTGTTTCTATTCAATTAGAGAATACTGATTATAAAAAAGAAAAATACTGTTTATTTTAACAAAACAGTGATATATAATGAATTGGTTTTCATTTGTAGTGTATATTTTTTTAAAAGACTTAATATGTTTGTAACAAATATGTACTTAAGCTTCATGTCAATGACCCCCATCTCGATAAGGTTTTCGTCCAGTTTCCCTGATCCATTGAGCAAATGCTGAGATGGCCCCTTGTTTTCTTCTGGACGTAAATGTAGCTTCACTATGCGCACGTTTTGTTGAACTCTGCTTTTGTTTGTAATGGTAAGAGTGGAGGTAAGGGTGAGTTGCTATTTTGTTAGCAATGCTGAAAAATCATTCTTGCAATTCGTGTACCGATGCAAATAAGTTTTCTATAATTCGGAAACAAAAATGACTATTTTATAAATATTGCTAATCTTGCTATTTTTACAATTTATTTTTATTTATTTTGTGACGTCATGGATACTCACAGCGACCACAGACACAGAGCTTTCATATAACAATATATTTATTAACAAAGAAAACAAAACAAATATATACACTTAATATCCTACTTACACCCTAGCTCTGATAGACCTACTATCCCCTGATCGCGGGAGCGATCCAAACCCGATTGAAGATGGTTGTGATTGTGGCATTCGCCACTCCTACTTCTGAAGCGCGCACAAAGCCTAGCTTCCGTGACCGGATGTCACGCTGGGACACAAAGTCCGTTCTGGCGCACCAACGGCTGGTTTGCCTTAATCGCAGGAGCGATCTTATCCGATTGAGAATCGGCGTGAATCGTGTCACTCAACCACTCTTCACCTCGGAGCACGCACACAGCATCTCTCCCCCGTGACCGCAGTCACCCAAGGACCTAAAGTCCTCAGGCTTCGTCAACTAGTGACTCGAGCCTCGCGAGCCTGGCTCGCATATGTACCGTCGCGGCGCCAAGTTTTGTGCACACGCACGAGGTTCTCCTACTGTCTCCAGAACCCACCCACTGGCTCTGTACACTCTGTTATATAGGCGAGGCCCACGTGACCTACTACGTCACGCCACCCCCTCGCTTGTTATAACTGTGAAAAGTTTCTAAAGGCCGGAAGACCCCCAAAGCCTTGTGTCTCCCGTTTCCGCGTTCTTGCCTTTACGGAAAAACCCTTCTTCCTGTGGCGAGGCTAATCCTCTACCAAGCGTCCCCAAATAGATGCCATGAGGCACGCTGGCTAATACGTTACTATTTATGTTAAACTTTTACTCATCTTTCAACTATTTATAGTTAAAATGACGGGAAGGGATTCTGGAACTCAAGAAAACGTTGCAGATAATCGTCTCCCCCTACGTCACATACAGTTTTTACTGTTTTTTGACTAAATAAATCTAAATCTATTAAGTGTTATCAGAAGTTCAGTGTCTTGGTTATTCTGCGTGTCTTGCATAGTCTTATTAGCAATGCTTCTTGCTACACTTACAAGGCCTTTGTTTCCCATTCTTCAGTCAGATTTCATGACATGCCTCATTAGTAGATCTTGATGGCTAATTACATACTTTCCCATCCCGACTATTGTATTGTGCCAAGGAGCTTCAATTTGTCGGAGGCCTCTTCCTCCTGCCTTACGTGACACAGAGTCTATGTACATCAGCTCGAGGGTGGGCGATATGATGCATTGAACACAGTTTTCTTGTTTTCCGATCCATGATTCGAATTTATGCTTAGCCCAGTTCTCGAGTTTGAAACTCTAATTAGATATTTATTGAAAATAGATATTTTATTCCTGGAATTCAGAGCGGACTGCAGGACAAGTCGCACTTTTCTACAATACTCTCCGCGAATTTTCTGTCATTGTGTCGTTCAAGATGGTCTCACATTCTTCAATGCCCAAATTTTTGTAAGTTTTACTTGGCTCAAGATCTATAATCACAGTGTTCTTATCAACTTCAATGTTCTCTGACATAATTTTGCCACTTTTAGTTGGTTTTTACTCACTTGTCAAGATCAAACTTCACGCAGATGTCATCATTAAAATCATTCACGGCAGATAGCATTTGGGATTGTATCTCTTCATTCGTAGCAAACACTTTAAGATTATACATATAAAACAAATATGATGCTAGTCTTTCATCACCATGGAGCTTATAACCAAAATCAGCATGCGAGAACTGTCTAGATTGTGGGATCAAACTAATGCAAAACACCAGAGGGGATAATGAATCTCCTTAAACAATTCCCCTGTTAATCGGAATTCTTCTGGTTTCTACTACTTCCTTTCCGTTGTGTATTAGTAGCCCAGTACTCCACGACTTAATATTAGCATTGCAAATATCAATAAGCTTGGGATGAAATTGAAATATCTCCAGTATCTTCAAAATCCAATCGTGTAGTAGACTGGCAAAGGCCTTCTGGTAGTCAATTCAAGCCATGCTTAAATTCCGTTTTCGTTTTCTTATATCATTGAAGATGACAGTATTTAGTAGCAAGATTTTCTTACAGCCATAGGAACCTTTACGACATCCATTGAGTTCAACTGGAAACAGATGGTTCTTCTATAGATATCTCTATATTTTGTTAGCTATGGCTGCAGTTATAACTTTGTACAATACTGGGAGACTAGTGATCAGCTTGTAGTTCTTCGCTAAAGAACTATCTCCCGTTTTGGGTAGCAAATAAGCAGGGACATGAGGTGATTACTTTGTATACCCTAGCTGCTACCAGACTCACCCCCACACTCACACAAACACAATTATCGTGCCATAGGAGATTCTTTTAAACAACCGTGAAACACAATATTTAGAAAATAAAAAGTTCCTAAATGCAATACATTACTCTTACACAAGATATATTTTTATGAAAGAAAAATTAAATTGTCGTAACTTACACAACAGGAAAATGAAGTCTGCTTTCTGCAAATGTTGCTGTAATCAATAGAATGTAAAATCCACACTTCTTCATTACTAGTAAAATGCTGCATATTTTTTGGAAAAATGAATGTGTTACTTATGTCCTCCAGCAGTGATAATTCAATAGACAGTAAGGCTACTTGGGATAATCTTTTATCATTTGTCTCATTAAATGCATAAGTATTATTGTTTACAGAACTGAAAACGATCTTTCTACCAATGCTGTTGGTACAGGAATAGAACATGTCAGTGATACAAGGCGCGTAAGTTGTGGAAAGCATGTGGATAACGACATGGAATTCAAAGAATTTAACAGTTCATATGGGCTTTTCTCGTGAAACTCTTCGGTGTTATAATAGTAGTTTATGCAATTAGTTTATAATGTTAAGCTTTATTGCATGGCAACCATTTACCCTCTGATGATGTGACCCCCCGAAGAAAACCCTCCAACGTTGAAATAAACCACCAAATTAATAAATATCTAAAAATACTAAACAGATTACCAGAGTTAATTATAAATATGTTTTTTAAAGATTTTTAAACATATTATCTTAAAATAAAAGGTAGTAAAAAGCACATATTATTTTAACATAAGGGGTTTAATCGAAGGGAAACCAATCACTCATTGCCAGAATTAATATGAAGTAGCCAAGGCTTCCAAAGCGACTTTGATAATATTCATACATTTGATATAATACTGATTTGCTGCCCGTTTTTATGTATTACTGCAATATTAACAATGCGGTGAACTTACGTATGAACATTTAATTTTTAAGTTCGGGATATAAATTTTCGACATTACAAATTTTTGCGAATTCCGTTTATAAAAGCCCGCGAGTAGCTGAGAGTTCGTGAACATTGGGAACTGTTGTTGTAGGTAGCAGCAGCGCATCTAGCGGAACTGTGTTGCGTTAAATATCGTATAAAGAATTTTAATCATGATAAGATAATGTGTACTATGCTGTACTCTTTGACACGTACATGGAAGCGCAACGTTTTCTTCCATGGTACAAGTTTGTGAAATTTGTAGTTCGGTAATTCGGTCGTTGACGAAGACAGTGTTGATGTGATTAAGAGTTGTAAATCATTACTTTTTATGACCATTAAAACCGAAAAGGAAATGTGGAGATATCCTGCTCGATGAGAAAATGGTGTATTTATTTGGTGAATACTTTTGATCTCTTGAAAGGAGAATCGATTACCAGGTAACTAAAGGGAAATTCTATGATAATAAAGAGAAATGTTGATATCGTAATTATCATTGTGTGTGCGATTGCGATTTTACCACGATAAACAGTACGTGCTGTTCCATCTCTAACCGTTTTTGTATTGTTCAAATAGGTATTTTTTTGTTTATTTTCCTTAGAGATTGTTTTAATATGTGAAATATAATGGGTAGAGAGGTTGCAATTACAATTCCCTTGTTTTATTTAGTTTCTAGTGATAAGTTGGTTTCTTCTCAAAGCATGAATGGGTTTTATAAGTAGTGTTTATGTGTTCATGCTGACTTATGTTTTTCATGTTAATTTTGTTCTTTTGTAAAATTTTATATTCATGGAAATATGTTATAACAGTAAGTTTCGAGTTATGAGATACATCAAATTGAATATGATCCTAAAGGAAATTCAACTAATTGCTGAATTATTTCAACAATTGCATTACAATTAATTTTACTTGTATGTAACAGGAGCTGATCTGACTGTTCAAACCCTGATCGCTAGAAGATGTAAAAATGATTATTTGTGGATGGATGAACTTCGTGGATGTCCTGGGAAAAACTGCTAAAATTAATGGTACGGTGAGTCTTGTTTAGAATGATATTTTGGGTCTTTTATTGATGTTTAATTATATCAAAGGGTTATCTTAGGTTGTAATTATTTATTTAGTGATAGTATTGTGAATGTTTGCAAAAAGTGGTTCATGTTTCGTACATTTCGGTAAAGCAAAGAAGAGCTATTTTCACTATAATCTATTGACACACACAATTAAGTGCATTTACCCAGTCATTGACAACTTCTTAATTGGCAATGGCATGCTGTAAATCAAACACTTGGTAGTGTGTGAGAATGCATTTGAATTATATTTTATAATATTGGTATGTGTGCATGGATAAAACATATGTGACCTTAACACATGCCATTTTGAGTTCAGTCTTCATGTCAAAGAATCCTGTGAAACAATTCTTAATTCTACAGGTTTGTTTTTTCTTTCGTGATTACCTCTTATCTGCCATGTATGGAAGTATTTTGAAGATTTAATTAATAACTTCACAATGTTTTTATTGCATTGACGAATTTAATTGTTTCCAAAATCATCTTTGAAGAAAATTTATCATGAGGCCAAATTTGCTATATAAAAATGTATCCAAGTGTACATATAAACATTAACTTGATCTAATCATGAATGTAATGCCTATTAGTGGTAATGCTTTTTAAGCAAATCAATAGTTTGGTTGGCATAGTTGAAATTCGGAAGGACATGAATTTAGTGTTATTGTGTGGAAATTTATAATTGAGAAATCTGTAATGAATCCAGTACGGGACATACTTGTGTCAATTTCTTTCAAGGTTTTAGGATTTGAGTTTTCTGATTTTTTTCGTTGTGAACACTCAATTCATTGTTAGTTCTTCATTGATCTTTTCTGGCAGAGAAACTCAAAAAGTACAGTGTGAAGATTGTTGATAGTTTCAGTATTTCTTTTGATACTTTAAATATTGATGTATGTACATTTTTACAAGTGTGTTGATATGTGGTATTGATGTAATTTTTGTATGGATATGTTGGGAAGGAATCTTCCGAATATGGTATTAGGAGTCCATGGTTGTGAACTGGAAATAAACAATAGCGAATTCTGGAAAACGTTGTGAAATCTGCTTCAAGATTCTAGCCCAGTTCTATTGAGAATGTTACAAACTATGGAAATACATTTTTCTTGGTACTTACCAGTACTTTTTATTTGGGAAGAATATTATGTTGAAGATCTTCCTAAGGTGTAGGTTAAGACTATTCAAATGTTTATAGACTGAATTACTTTTTAAATAATTATCTAAGATATTTGTAAGCTGGAAAATAAATATTATAAAAAATTTGTCAGTTCTCATTTATACTATAAAAAAAATTTTTAAAAAAAAGCGAAGTTGAAATCTCATTAATTTTTGGGGATGCTGTAACAGCTATTATACTCAATAAATATGTTACATTCCTGTTAATATTAAGGAGCATATAATTTGAGAGGTGTTTGGAATTAAATTCATTTTTTTTTAATATTTAAAGTTTTTCAAGAAAGTGAATTTCATCTGGTTTCGATTTTGAGTGAACAATACAAATATGTGTTATCTGCCTATTCTCATTCCACATACCGACAGAATTCTCATACTCAGTGGATCAATACTTACGACATAGTTAATGTCATCAGAGAACAAATTTCTAAGTGAGAAGCTGCCTGCAATTAAATATTTCGTATTCACCTGTTGTGCTATGGAATAGCAATTTTTTTATAAATATTCTTGTTATGAAAAGAACTGTTGTACTGTTTATACACTATACTATGTTATTGCATAAATCATGAAAACTTGTACTTGTAAGATTTAATTTATTGCAGTGTTATAGGAAAGTATTGTAATTTTTTTCTGGAGCAGTGTGCTTTCTATAGTTTAGAACCATTGTATGTGGGTTTTGTTCAGCAGTGTTTTTGCTTCTTTGGGCAACTAGTCTTCCCTCATCATAAATTTAGACATTTTATTGATTGCTATGCGTTATTTATTGGTGGGTTTTTTGAGGTTTGAAATTGTTTCATTTCTGTGATTATTCACTTGAAGGGAAACTGAAAAATTTTCTTTTAATAATCATGTTATTATTTTAATTGTAGTAAAGTGTGCTGTTAGATAATATGAATTAATGTAAGTGAAAGCAATATATATCAATCAACTAATTAATTCATTGGACTTACTAATTGTGGTGATAAATTGAATTTATTATTTGTAAAAAGATTTCAAACATCCCATTTCAACAATAAGAGAGAGGGTGATAGACATTGAATACTGAAATGGAAAAACAAAGTTGTATGTGCAGTCCAGAAACCCTAACAATTATCTATATTTTTTCATTTTTTGCAAAATATTTTAAGATAATATTTTTATCCCTTCCTTTTTTATAGATTGTGAATAAAGTTTACCCAAAACACTGCCTAACTTAAAGGGAAGTTATCCAATTCAGATACAATAAATAAGAACAAATATAATACTTGATATTGTGATAATAAATTATGCTCAGTTGGGTTAGTAAGAGGTAGAAATTTTTTTTGTCAAAAGTGCTTGTGGTTAGGACCCCCTTCCCATCTCCACTCCATTGTTTTGAAATTAATGCAAACATTTTGAAGATGTGAGAAATATTTTATTACTAGAATTCTTTTAAAAGCAATATAAGTATGTATATGTAATTATAATAAAACTAAACTGGAGGGAAAAAATCTTATTCCTGTGCTTGGATTTAAACATAACTGCCCTGACGTAAATCATATTGAGGTCACTGTAGTGATGCAAGTTCATGGTTTGATGATACTGTAACAGCTGACATGCCAAGTGCAGATCTGAATAAATCGAAATACAATCTGTTCTTATTTTTACTTTTATCATTTAATATGATAAATATATAATAATAATAATTATTATTATTATTATTATTATTATTATTATTATTATAGTAATTGTAATAATGTAATAATATTATAATAATAATAATAATAATAAATTGTTTGTCTTTCCAAGGGAGTGATGCTTGTCATTAATTTAAAATTGTATTTTAAGTTCACATTTATTCATCCATAAAATGCATATATCTTCCTTCTGGCTTTATGTGATAAAGAGCACATGGACATCCTCATCTGTGGATGTGTTATATATATGAAGATGTGTGTATGCCGTTTTTTTTTTTATTTTTTTAATTTTATTACACCTAATTGAAGAAAAAATCTTAACTCTGTTTGGGAGATTTTTATTTTACATTGTCTATAAAACAAACTTTGTTGTACTTTTCCTCTGTAATTGTAATAGTTTCCAGGTCACTTTAGATAATACGTGGCAATTATTAATGAAAAACAAGTGATGTCCATGAATGTGTAATGTGGTCAATAATAGCCAAATTTAGATGTAATTATCGTGTAATGTAATTATATAGTTTCACGTTCATCAGTCAAGAGTGAAATTAATAATACATTAGTGAACATGTTACATCAGTACCATGTTGTTTCCAAATGCTAAATATTTATTTTAAATTTCTGTTTTTCTGCAATTTGATGCTAGATTTGGATGTTAAGTTTTGATGATTAAGTGTTTTCTAGTACCTTTCCACAATGTACGATATGTTTGTACATTGTTTCTAATTCATAGTCATTGACTCCAAAATGTTAACTGAGATTAATTCTTCTTTATAGCTGCTGGAAAGTTCTGCAGTTATTTCATCCTCACCAACAACAGAGCTCTGCAAACATATTGAATTGCAACTGACTGGTGAACGCCAATGTCCATAATTGGGAATTTCTGCCTGGATATGAGATAAGACTACAAATGAAGATGGAGACAACTCTAAATTTCAAAAGAAGCATGTGATATTATATTGTAATGTTCTTCTTTAAAAAAATACAAAAATTAGAAAGAAACTTAATTACTATTTTTGTTCTTGTTCATCTCCCACTTCCATATTATTGTTAGTAGTATTTTTATTATCATGTAATTATGATTAATAATTTGTTTATTAATATTTGACTTAATAATAGTCATTATATGGTACTATAACTATTAAATTGTAAGAAAAGTTTTGTACCTATTGCATGTTTCCTTCTTTCTACCCAAACCTTATTTTATCTGTTCTGGGTGTTTCTTCTTTTCGTCAGTTGAAGTGCCTGAATTCTTTTTGGGGCTTTCTTGGAAGCCATCAGCATTTTGTAATATTTTCTTTAGAAGTTTTTTAAGATTATTTTGTGCAATTGGTAATTCTGTATCTTTTTCTGTTTCTTAATTAATGTTTGCTTTTCTTTGTTTTTTAAGATGTTGGTATTTGAAAACCTTTGCTGTGAATGTTGGGATTCTTTCTTAAAAAATGATATGAAATTGCAATTCATTTCCAAATTAATATACGGTGGTGCCAGGCAATTTATGGTAATGCTTTATTTAAACATGCATCCGACACAGACTTGCATAGTGAGAATGCCACCTAAATGCATTTTGTGTTTCTGGGTGAAACCTAATTTGGCTTAAGTTTTTGTGATTTTAAGCTTCTTAGTTTTCAGATGCTCTAAAGCATTCATGCCAAAAAAGATGGGAGCAATTGCCCTAGTAATTCAAAAGATTTTCTGGAACCACAGGTTTTTATATTGAGAACTTTCTTGCCAACAATTTGCTTTTTTAGTGAGAGGTAATGCTGAGATTTTTAGTTGCAAAAACCCATATTTTCAGGCTCTCATGTTGAAAAAGTGGATAAATCTTGTTCATACATGTTGTAAATTATGTTCTTACACCCTGTGGAGTCATAATCCACAGTTTATGGGTCCTTTATACAGAAAAATTTGGTTTATGACTAAGCGTTTGTCTGTTCTTAGTCATCACTAGCACATTTGCACAAGATAATCCAAAAAAAATTGGTATTCCTCGATAGACCTGGCCAAACTTGCTCAGCGAATTTTAAACCATTTTTAATTTTTGATGTTCTTTTTTTTTCTCAAAAATAGCCCAAAATTTTCGGATTTTTTTTTCCTCTCGAATAGAGCAAAAATGCTTACATGTCTCAAGTACATTTTTCGTTGGACATTGAATTTTCGAAAATTGCAAAAGTAATTTTTTTTGAAGTCTTCCTATGACTACAGTATAGAATATACTGGAATGTAGAGAACTTTCCGGAACGGAATGTGCCCTTAAAATGTCTATAAATGAAGTAGAAATGTATATCTAAAAGTAAAGTGAAATATGGAAACCGTTTAAACAATTATTTTCGTTAAATACCAAATTTGTTCTCGAATGGAGCAAATTTCGCTTATATAGTGAGACAGGTCATATTTTAAAAATTAACTATGCATAACCAAAATACATTTTTCTTAATGAAATTGTTCAAAAAAAATTAATCGATAAGGTTGTGTACTAATTTTTGAAAAGAGTTTTCGCGTAATATTTGCTTGAAGTGAAGTCAGTTTAAAACTCTCAACTGCTCCAAATTTTTTTCTCAGATCGAGCACATGAAAATGACAATGGAACAGGTCTGTCTCATTGAATTCCCTGAATTATCGAAATTTGCAAAGGTTAATAATGAGAGATATTGAACTGCTGTAGCGCCACTGGTAATTTTAAGCTCTCCCCCTTAGCAAGTTGCTCCTAACATTAATCGCTATAGCAGTGGTGTAGATTCTTCCACCAAACCATTATTTATGGTGTAAAGCACGTACTTCAATACATATGCGCTCCGGAGAACAGCCTTCTGCATTATTTTGCATATCAGTATCCCAATCAGCGTTTAAACAGAAACCGTGTTGCCTGATGGCCTTCGGTCGTGGATTCCGCTCGACGACCGAACAAGGGCCCCATCGCTTCAAGATTCAGTCAAGCCAGGCGCAGGGGACCGTTTACTGATGCACAAATTCGAAGTGTAGGCTGAATCGGAAACTACTTATCCTTGAGAAATGCGTAGCTGTCAACTACATTTGGGCCCGCAACAGAACACAAGGAAAGTGTTACCAGAAATGTGTGATGAGGAAAGAGGTCGATGAGGCTGCGTCCACACACTAGAAATAATATTCGATGACTCGAAATGCTTGTAATTGCCATAAGCCGAGAGTGGTGACAGCAGTTAGCTATGAGATCAGGTGCGAGTTCCATTTCTTGTTTTATTAAACGCTCTTGTGTAATTTTTACCTCTAAGGAGAAATTCTTTTCCATTCATGTAACATTATTTGTTTGAAGTATTTCTTGGAATGAATTTGGTATTATCTCCTTTTCTAATTTTTTCCGCAGATGTTCTCTAACAGTAAGGTCTGGTGAGATGAGTACCTTTGGGCAGTTGTACTGCAGCCAAAATTCAACAACCTGCGACTTGGCTAGGGATCATTATCCTAATAAAAATAAAATCATCAAGAATACCAAAATTTTCAACACTTTGTTTTGAATTTTGTTTAAGAATGTCAGGATTGTTGAACCTTGTTGAGGCTGCGAAATACTTGTAGAAGTAAGTTGGGAGATCAATTAGTAGAAGCTGCAACGACACATCGCCTCTTCTATCAGCAGTTTTTTTATCAGACAAGAGTATTCTGGAAAAGAGACGACACAATTGACAAAGATTTTTTCTTGGAGAAAGATTAATGAGTATTGAAGAGATTGTCACAGTTGCCTGTGTCCAGACGAAATCAAAAGGTTCTTTACGAATTTCGTCGTTTTACTTCATGATATGACTGCATCCAAGTGCCTGGGACACCCTGAATCGAACCATGAAAGCGTCCAACATGTTTTTTACTAAGCTTTCTGCACTTCGCCTCGGTTGACAATGCTAGCTTGTGGCATTTTATCTCCAGAGCGCCAAGTTTGAAATGTATTATCCTTGCCTCTGAAACGCCTTCAAAGAATATCAAAAGTGCCTTATTAGAAACGAGGCGCCAAATTTGAAGCAATTTGGCGGTCAATGCCAACAAACCTGTTCATTGTTTGCTCTACTAACACAAGTTCACCGCCCACCTTTGACTGATATGCAGCCTCACACCATTATATTTCCTCCGTGCTTCAAGTTTGGTTACATGTTTTCTCCTAGCAGCTCTTAATTTAGTCTCCTTCACAACCGAATTCTTCTATCAAATCAACAGATGTTCATTTTAATTTGTTAATAACTCTTTGTCCCAACCCTTTGTTACTCTATTCCACTATCTTCACCTTTTTTTCTGAGTGTAATTTAGCAAACGCCTACCTTTTCCTCCACTTCGTTTTAATTATAAATGGCTTTCTTCTAGTAACGCAGCGATGGAAATTAGACCTTAGTACCCTTCGCACAGTTTGGGATATATTTTTTTTTTTCGAATTTTCTTGCCAATATCAATTTCTTGATGCATCTGTACGAGGATCCTTCTTTATTATTCTCACTATGAGATTCTCTTCTCGATCAGAAAGTATCTCCGGGCGCCCTTCTCCGAGGTGCAGTTCAATCATCTGTTCATTGATGTATCGCGAGATTTTATCACTCACTGTGCTTTATTCATTAATCTCATTTTGCAAATTTTTCGCCATGACTTGCCTTTTGCATTATGGTAAATAACGTGCTGCTGCTCAAAGATGTGTTCTTTCCTCTGCGACTCATTTATCTTAAATATTAAGGTTCCCACGGATCTGGTTCATTGGCTGACAAGATGACCTTCAATGTGCAGCAAGAGTTTGTTTCATCGTTCTTTTCGGAAATCAAAAGATCCGTTACCACGTTGTTCCATCGACTGTCCGAATAGTTTTGTTGAAGCGAAGTCTCTGCTTCGGCGATTAATTTTTCGTTTTAACACATAAATACATATTTTTGAAAGTATTTGTAATGTTGACGTATATGAGAACATACTATTCTTTCAAAGTTGTGCGCTAACCAATGATTATGTCGTTTTCTGAGGAAAATGTAAGCAATTGTTGGTTAAATTAATAAATGTCCGAATAGTTTTGGGAGTCGCTGTACGTTGACGTTACCCTCAGAAATATACGAGAAAATGTAAATATGAGGGAGTAAAAATAAACGAATCTTACTGTATTCATTAATGTTTGCAGGTAAAATTACTATTGCTGCGGACAAGGAAGATGTCTACTATATTATAATATATATTATGAGCGCTGGGGGATGGCAATGAGAAATTGGATGAATCAACGGTTCTTTCCCGCCTTTTCAACCGTTGATCAACAATTACTTTGTAGTTCGTTCTTATCACGCACACGAACTCAGCGCTAGTGTATCAGTGTTTTTGCGAGTCTTAATAAAGGTTTATTTTATCCTTAAGAGTATTTTTCCACTAATGGTATCAGTTCTAGGCCGTTTGAAAATGTATTTGGGAGTTCCCTTTTGACTTGCCAGCGACTCTTCCCGCGGTTTCAACTGATTGGTACAGTTGCACCGAGTGATTCGGTCCGACTTCCATGTAGTTCTTCGATGGTACGTCTCCTCCGAGGTGGCGCTAGTGTAAGTACCGAATCGATTTCGAGAGAGGGAACCTCGTCCTTCGGCGAAAAAAAACGGGTTGTTTATTGAAGAATTCATCTGTAAACTAAGATTCTATTATTTAATGTTCATTAAAAACTTATAAACCACAAATAACTGCAGTTATGTGAAAAGAACAACTCACTTTATAAATATTCCATGATTAAATATATATCCATTTATTCATTTATCTATCCATTAATTCATGTGGATAGAGAGCTTCGGATTAATTGGGAAGTTTGACGTAAAATACGATTTTACTGATATATTAAACTATAGATAAAGGCATAATATGTTTGTTTCTTTTGAGCGTGTACTGAAAATTCTGTGATTTGTGAAATGTCAATTACATTTTATAAATATGAATTTTCTCCAGATTTTGAAAGAGTCGCCTCGATAGCTGCGTTCCAACAATCACAGCGCAGATACCGTCACAATTGGAGAGCGATTTCAACGAATCAGTCTGAAAAGCAATTGTGGTACCAGTGCACCCGACAAATGAACAAAAAGAAAAGAAGAAACAAGAACAATACAAAGAACTAATTTAAACATCAATATAACTAAACAAAACAAACAATTCCCAAAGCGGAATTGTTATTAGTTTTAAGTTAGTGTAAATTAGTTTATTTAAAATACCGCCTTTGCAATCTAAAAAAGCCTCACCAGCTTCAGGAATTATGTATCTCAAACGCAAATAAATTCCCGCCTCTCCAGGGTAACTAAAAGAAGAAAAAGAAAAGAAAAAAGTTCAATTGATAGTTGCGGCGAAGTCAATGTTGACATGACAATATACTTACCAACAGCGTCAGACGGGAGTATTTATTTGGATATTGAAGGAAACGTAAAACTAGTGGTGCTCTACAGATTGACACATATTTTACCGTACTAGTTTTCTATATCCTTTTGATCTCGGTTAGCTACTCGGACTCGCCACATACTCTCGCCAACTGCCATTTATCGCCGCCCAAAGTTCATTTTTTGAAATTTTCTTCTTTTTAATGTTTCCTAATAGAATGGAAAAATTATTTTAAGGATATTAAAAACGGTAAAACTTTGTCCTGAATGGCAATTTTCTTTGAAAAAGTTGAAGTCTTTTTCAGAAAATGGCGTTTAGACGCTACTGTAAATTCGAAATTTGAAGCTCTTTCTCACAGAAAAGTTTTGAGTTTTGAAACTATTGATTTGAAATACTTCAACTCACTAATACAATATTTTTTACAAATTGCTGGAAATGTGCATATTAACGGAATGAGAGATCTTAAAAAAAATTACGTTTGTGTAATTTTTGAAAAAAACGAACAAAATGAACTTAACCACATTAAAGAGTGCAATTAACACTGCCCGTTCGAAACGTTTGGAAAAAATGAAGCCCTTTTTGAGAAAATGGCGTTTGAGCGTTTTTGAAAATGCGGAATTTTGAGCTAGTTTTCAAAAAACGGTTGAGTATTCGAGAAACTTTCCATATTATTATTTAAAGGACATGTACTCTTAAATTTAACAACTTGAACAAATCCATGCTAATGTAAATATTGATAACGTAAGAGACGTCAAAAAATTACATTTTTGTAAATTTTGAAGAAAAAAAAAGAATAGTGCATTATAGCGTTTATGTCAGCTTATACAGTGCATTTAGCACTATCACTAACAAAAGTGTCGGTCCTGATGGCCGAGATCGCTAAGGCAGTAGTGCCGATCTTGGAGCGAATGCTTTCAGGTTCGAGTCCCGCCTCGGGCATTGTGTTGTGTTCGTCCTTTCACATTATTATCACCATATCATCTCATCATATCGTGTCATCCTCATAGTTACCATACCATTACACGCAAGAGTGATCGCTAATGACCTAGTAGTTGATGAGACCTTAAATTAGAAAAGAGAACTACTAAAAGTTGAAAGAAGAAGACTGGGGCCGTTTTGAGAAAATCTTGTTTTGTAATTTTTTTAAAGTTGGACATTTTGCTCGCAATATCACGGGAAAAGTACTAACTTTTTATTTCAAAAAGTACATAACCTTAATGACAGAACGACTATGGAGAACAAATTTTTATTTGAAATAAATTATATCTTCAATTCTGTGGTTGTAGGAAGAATTTTGTTCAAAAGGGTTCAAATTTTTTTAAAAAAGGCTCCAAATTTTTGGATTTAAGAGAATGGTGCAGGTCTCATTTTCGCAGACACCCCCGATTTTTCTAAAATTGGAAAAAAGATTTAACTTCGAAATTGTAGATAAAGATTTTTGTCTCAGGAAAAGTCTGTTGTACAAAATTAGCTCTTCAAAAAAGGTTAAGTACAATTGTTGAAAAAACGAGTAGTTTGTTGCTTATTTTGTGATTGAAATTGACACAAAAAATATCAAAAACCGCTCAATTTGTTTTTTTTTAAATGTTCTTCACTTGTGTAATAAGAGACGATAAAAAATGTGGTATTCACATTTCCGGTAATTTTTCAGTTTTTCAAAAATTAAAAAAAAAATGATGATAGATTTTACTTCAAAGTCAGTTGTTCAAAAGTAGCTCTTTAAAAAATGTCAGGAACAACTTTTTTGAAAAATAAGTAGTTTTTGCGTATTTTGCAATCGAAATTTACATAAAAAGAATATCAAAATCCACTACAAAGTTGTTTTTTTTTTTTTAATTTTCTCCACATATGTAATAAGGAACAGTAAGAAATATAGGGCTAGCCTCATTTTCGGTTATTGCAGGTTTTGTTCCGAAAATTGCAAAAAATATATATGTTGTACAAAATTAGCTCTTTAAATAACGTGACGACCACGCGCGGCGACTTTAAATCCCGTAGATGCGCCGAGCGCCCGGCGACGGTCGACCGCTCGGAGTCGCTGGATAGTTCTGCAGGTAACCGAGATCCGAAAGGCGGCGGTGGAAATGTTCGTTGCACAGCAATCATCCATCCGAGCAAGCTCTCCCTTCCGCCGAGCGTCTCGGAGCCTCAAGAGCCTCGAGCGGTGGTTTTCGCGTGAATGCTGAGCTCCAGGGCTCACTTCAGCGTTTTGAACCCACTACCATCAATGCAACGTCAGTTCGCTTCGAGCCGTCGCGGAGTCCACATCGCGCTCAGCTCTGTTCCGAACAGTGAAGTGTCTGCCGTTAAGACTTATTTAAGTTATTCCAAGTGTATAACGTACTTTTATCAATTGGACTGTCATTTACAGTACTAAATTCATACACCATTGAAAGTGATTTAGTACCCAGCATCCCTGGCTCTGTATAATCCAGACTGCGCCATGGACACTTCCTTCATCATGACGCCGCCATCCCATGGTGAACATCAAAGCGGTGCTACACAACAAGGCAACATTGGTCTTCAATATGCTATTCTCAATCAACATCCGGTCCAGGAAAGTCCAATTCCGAAAATTCAGGAACTAACGACAATCAGCGCTACTAAGGTCAGTGCTCAGCAAACTGCCAGCGATGCAGCCCAAGGCGTAACAAAAACAGAAAGTGAAAATCAAGATACCGCAGACAGTTCAGCATATAGCGGAAAGAGAACATTTAATGACTCCGATGAAAATGAAAATCCCCCTAAAAAAACAATCAACTGTGCTAAAAGTGTATAGTCAGTGCCAGTGGGTAATAGATATGCGCCCTTAGAAAATCTAATAGATAATGACTCCAGGTTTAATTATATAAACATCACTCCAAGCCAAGATGAAAATGTCAAGAATTCACCAATTTATGTGAATAAAATAACAAACTTATCAGAGTTTAATAGAGAAATCAAAAACAACATGTCTAATCAATTCGCCTCCACTATAATAAATAACCGAATAAAGCTAATGTTCAAAACCGACTTCAGAGAAGCAATTAAATATTTATTAAATACTAAAAGAAATTTTCACCTATAAAGACCCCGCAAATAAAAAATTCTCCATAGTTTTTGAAAATATTCATAAGAGAGCATAGACATTGTAATAAAAATAACGGAGATTTGCAACTTAAAAGTGAAAGCTGAAAAAAGACGTAGAACGAAAGGACCCATTCAATGCCAAAGGTGCTTAGACTTTGGTCATACCCGCAATAATTGTACCCACACCTTAGACTGTATCTACTGCTCAAATGATCATTATTAAGTTAATTGTCCAAATAAAATGCTCACCCCTGTTTGTAACGGGTCACATCGTGCAGACATCCGCTCTGACGAATGCCCGTTCTACAAAAAAATAATTGAACCCCACCCCCCTAGCGGAGATCATAATGGAGAACCACCATCCAAAATTTCACAACCAACCAATCCCAGAAAGAGATCCAACAATAACACCTCATCTCGCTTACCTTCTCACAATTTTCCTTATCTCCCACCCACAAACACACCTAATTTTAATTTCGTCCCAACTATAACATCAAAATCGAATCCTCTCTATCAACCTAACCAAAACCACCCAATACCAAACAACACAAACTATAATAATAACAACAACATAAATAATAATAATATTAATAATCTTGGACAATTATAACAATTTATAAACCACCCGATCATAAACTAAACATAAACAACATCAACAATTTATTTCAAGCAGGCAATAATACTCGGAGACATGAAAGCAAAACATACGTCATGGAGCTGCAAAAACAAAAATCGTGACGGAAAAAAAACTGGCACATTTTATAGTTGTATATATTCGAGGAACCTCGTAATAGTCACTTTCCTCCCTCTGTTCTGGCCTTCATCACAAATATATATAATTCGTGTCTCAGAATCGGATATTTTCCCATAATATGGAAGCACGCTGTCATTATACCGATTCCCAAACCAAATAAGAATCCATCAGTCGAAAATTACCGTCCAATCAGTTTACTCCCTACCCTGGCAAAAATATTAGAGAAAGGTATCTTTACACGTTTAAAAGCATTTCTGATACAGACGAATGCAATTTTCAAACAAAAATTTGGCTTCACCGAAAATCTTTCTACCAACCATCAACTTTTACGATTGTTGGAATACATCCACAAAGGCTTTCAAAATAAAAAGCACACGGTCGGAATTTTTATTGACATTACCCAGGCCTATGATAGAGTATGGAATAAAACAATGATCTACAATCTAACAAAGATAGGTACCCCACATTATCTCACTCAAATATCATCCACCTCCCTTAACAATAGAACGTTTTCAGTCCCCGTAAACACTCATCATTCAAATTCGAGACCAATAAGTGCAGGCTTGCCACAGGGTTCACCACTATCCTCTACAGTTTTTAATCTATACGTTTCTGACCTTCCAAAATTAGTCAACATTCAAACGGCCCAATTCGCGGATGATATGGCATTTTTCCTAGCCGGAGATTCGCTAATACATTTCGGAAATTCTCTTCAATTGTAACTCAATAAAATAGCTACCAAAATATTCACTCTACGACCCTATACACCTCCAGGACCGCTCACAATAAATAATGAACCCATTAACTGGCTACCCCAAATAGTACTGTAAAATATCTCGGCCTTAACATAGATACTAAACTGAACTGGAGCCAACACATCAGTAGTAAAATACAACAAGCAAAAAAAGCTACATCAACTAAAAGCCATCATTAATCGATCTGCCCACCTCCCATTCCCAACAGCCATAATCGTCTACAAAACCATCATTCGACCACTCCTCCTACACGTCTGCCCAGTATGGATCTGCGCAGCAAAAACAAACCTTAACATGTTTCAAATAATCCAGAACCGGTTTCTTAGAACTATCAAAAATGCTCCTTGGTTTATATTCATCATGTCTTCCGGGCTGATGGGCCGTGGTCCAATTGGCTTTGGGATGCCAAACGTTTCGCCCACGACTGCGGTGGGCATCTTCAGTGGCGAGGTCTCGGGCGAAGTGTCCGGGCCGGTGGCTGACTGGCGACTGACGCCGCGTTGGTCTCTGCCGCTCCATTTACAGGCCGCGGTTGGGGGTAGTGGAGGGGGCTGTTTCGCGCGCTGGCTTCTGATTGGCTGTCACTGCGCGAACTGGTTTGTGATTGGATATCGACCGATATGGAACGTTTGGCATCCCAAAGCCAATTGGACCACGGCCCATCAGCCCGGAAGACATGATGAATATTGACTCCGGCCGTGAAAGCCTACAATGCTGTATATGCTCCTTGGTTTGTTACAAACGCACAGCTCCACAAAGAATTCCAAAGGACTCCATAGAGCACCATATTACATATCTCTCCACCAAGTTCTATCATTCCATGCCTCAAATTCCTCACCTACTCAACTTCAGACTCCGGAAAACTCCTCACACAACCAGAATTAAAAATTGATATCCATACCATGCATTCCTAATCAAATTTACTTAAATAGATTGTTTTTAGAGGTGTCTGCAAAAGATTTTCTCGCCCAAATTAGTATGTTGTTTATTTTTAGGTAAATTAGAATGTAAGCCTTCACAACATATGTAAAGTGCATTAAAAGCACTGATCTATGGATGCTCTGAAAAAATAAAATAAATTTAAAAAACTATCAATGCAAAATAGAATACTGAAAATATTCCTGTCCGTCTGTAAGCAATGGTAGTACCTAAACCGTTCAGACGATTTTCATCAAAATTGAAATTCCCCTATTTGGTTGAAGTCGAGGCCGTGCGAGTTAGAAAATGATAATTTTATTGTGAGGATACGAGAAATGAAGCGTCAACAACAGTTTCAAAATGTTCTCAAAAATGGCTCTAGAAAAAATATTATGCGTAAACTAAAAAGCTTAAACATTTTGCTTAAACTTTTCCCTCAAACAGCGTAACGGACCCTTGAAAAATGGCACACGTTTCTGAAATATCTAAATTTTCGAAAATCTCAAAAGTTCAATTTTTTCGGCATTTTCCAACAACAACCACTAATTAAAGATAGAGAGAATTTGCTTAATGAAATATGTTTTTAAAGAAAGATCTTGAAATAACAGCATGCAAATTTTTCGAATCTATGAGGTTTATGACAATATAGTTTCGCGTAATTTAATAATGTGAATTATTTTTGGCAACATCTCATAATGTATAATGAATATTAAACCTACTTCTTTCAACTGGAACACTTTCTTCAATATTCTACAATTTGTTTATATAACATTTCTTTACAAAACTCATAGTTTTGAAGATATCAGCAAAAAATAAATACAGGGCAAAATTTGAGCGTTTTTTGTAATTTTCTCTGTGAAGACGACCTTTTTTTAAGTGACAAACATAAAATTCGAATTTAGCACCCTCAAAAACATATCAGAAAACCTTGAGAAAAAATTCCGGAATTTTTTCCTGGATCGGGCCCTTTGAGCACCAATTGATTGAACTATAATAAATAATCAACAAATATACTTGCAGTTGAGCCTCTTCTAGTACTCTGAGATAAACCCTCAAAAGATGGTTGACGTTGCTATTTTGATATCCAGGATAAAGGCACGATAGTCTTGAAGTGATATTTGTAAATCAACTATGTGCAATAATTAAAACCCTCCAAGAAAACGTAACATACCTTGGATCAGTAGCACACACACACACTCGTACACGACGTGGTCGTTAAATTCCATGAGTCAAAAAAATGATAAGTAACGGAAATACAAAGTAACCAACTTTTGTCCAATATACAGCCATCCGAGTATAAGAATCTGTAGTTTTTGGCAAAACTAACGTACTGTAACGTTTCTCGGTGGTTAATTAAAACGCACAAGGTAATAATTTAACAAAAACATTTATTTTGTTTCTTAATGCTACACTAAAATACTTGATTAGTTTCCTTACACACGACTCTGTTCTCTTGATTATTTATTTTCACTGTTTACTTGTGATTATTTATTTACACTGTTCACTTCGTCTACACTATCGCACAGTCCGATGTACTGTCCACGGTCCACTGCGCAGACCACAATTCATGGCGCTGATCAGGGTTCACTGCAGTTCACCGCGATGCTCACTTCATAGCTCAGCTTCCGACTTCAGGTGTGCTGTTCTCCTACTGCACCACCTAACTGACTGTTTATTCGCTGACTACATACACTGATTGAATCGCGCCTGCTGACTGCTAGCGGCCGCCAACAGCGGGGAATTTATACCTGGCCAGCGCCCGCCTCGAGCCATCGGGAACATGCGCCATACTTCTACGCGTCTCGCGACTAACCCTGAACTGTCCAGTTCGGGGTGCGCCACCAGATGACGCAATCCGCGCAGCGAATCCCAGCAGATCATGCAATTATTACAGTACTTAACGGTGGGAACATACTTTCATGCAATACTGATATTTATAATAACAGTACATGTCGTAGTTATAACACATATTAGCTGTCAGTATCAACAGATTACCACAGGAAGTCCATATATAATACATGTTCGTTACCCTTGTAAGGTGACATAAAACAATTAAAATAGATTCACAAATTAAAGTTCAAAGTAAAATCTTTTATTTTGCATAACTGTTTCAATACTATTAGAGACTATACTGAAATCAAAAAGAAAAATATTTATTTTAACGTTGATATATAATGCATTAGTTTACATATGTATTATACAATTATAAAAATACTTAATATATACCAATAACAAGTAATGTACTTCAGATTCTGGGGCAATGACATCCATCTCGATCATGTTTCCGTCTAATTTCCCTGATCGATTGAGTCAGCGGCAAATTCAGTCGCTTTCTGGAGGAGAATTCTAGCTGCCGGCTGCTCTGATCGGTATTTTCCGTTTTTCCCTATGAACAGCAGGCAAATGACGTAACAGTACCCTAACAAACTTGCCACAGACGGCGCGGGATCTTTCCTTCCTCTTCCTTATCCTATTCTCACCACTTACATAGGACTGGAGGAAGGACTGGAACTCAGAGTTGTCCCGTCTGGGGCAGTGTCCCGCTGTTGGGAGATATCTGGTTAGGAGAAACCCCGCTAGCTGACGGTAAGTTGGCACCGGATATCGCCATCCAGCCAGATAAGATTTGTGCCACCTCCCGACGAAAACTCGCACTACACTTATGGGATTAATGTCCTTATCATTTGACGCGCCTGGATTCACTAACAATCAATCAATTAAGGTATATTCTGAAACGATTCTTATACTTTAATAATATCTGCCTAATTAACTCGCCCTACGTTGGGCATGCCATTTGAAACGATACTTATAACTATTTATTTAATTTTATTTGTAACTTAATCGGCCCTGCGTTGGGAAAGCCATTTGAAACGATTCTTATACTTAAATATTAATTTTATATTTCCATATAATTGAAAGCTTTGCGATCAATGTTAATATTTTATATTTATGTAACTCTGTTGCCCTGCTCTACTCACGTTCTTATTTTATAATCAAAGATTTTATTAACATTACCTTTAATATTTATTTCCTCATAGGTATCGACATACGACCTACTATATCTTGCCGTGCCGCATGCAGACAGGATCTGTGAAGAGATCAGCGATTTCTGGGAGTTCTGATAGTTGAAACAATTAATTAATTGTTGGCAATTAAGTACAAATGATCAGCCTTGTTTTCAATTAATAAACAATATATATATATCACTACTAATATTATATAAATAAATATATACTATATATATATATTCATAAATCAAAACTTTAACATTCTAATGAGTCTCATTATGTGACTACTGCTTGCTAATATTCTTCCTATACAATCAACTTAAATCTACGGCTTACGTAAAAATCTTCGCCGCATTCAAAACACTCTCTGATTGACATTCCGCATCAGGAAGTCCAATGTCCCACCACGTCTTTTCTCTTTGGTCGTTGCAATAATACTTCCCTGCTTAACTATATTGCCCCGGTATCAAATGTAACTTAATGTGTCAATCACATTCATTAATGTATTTCCAGTTCGCTCGAGAAATATTAAAAATTGTTAGCTTACCTCGAATCTCCCTCGGATAGCCCGGTTCTCCTGCCATACGTCCTAACATTACAAAAAAATTGCCTCGAAAGAATAAAAAAATCTACTTTTCCCCATTCTAAATAGTGTTGTCCGATATAAGGTCCGTGTGGAAATCAATTGACAATTTCAATGAATTTTCTATACTATAAATAAAAATGGAGATATCTCTGGTCATCACAGTCCTCTAGATCGTATCACTAAGACTTCAAAATAAATACCTATTTAAATCAAATCATGCATATTTCAAAATGGTAAGAAAGAAAATTGTCCTTACGGTCTATTTTTTTAATAAAAGAGTTTAAATTTACTAGAGGCGGTTAATCGAAAAACTTGCTGCATATTTTTTCAAATTATAAGAAATAACGGTATTAGTACCTTTTATTTTATTCAATACTACTAAACTTTTGTGACAATCATAATATTATAAACTTACCTTACCGGTGTACTAATACAACGCATTATTCATTCACCCATTATTAATTCCTCACCATTACAAGCCGCTAATTTTAAATATATATATTAAACGAAAACAATTTCTTGTATCTAGAACAATGTAAAATTGATCAATAATATAATTAAAATAAAGTACTCGCGGGTGACCACTCCGTAACCCGCCGCCATACCAACGCAAATCGGGGGTAAACCGAGGCGAGCGACCTTATAGTGCGGTCCCGGAGAGGCCCGTTAAGCACGCACGGGCATGCTGCGCTCCAAATTAATCGTTCGTTGTTAATGCATGTTAGACCTGAGCTGTGTCCGCTGAGTGTGGAACCAGGTTATAGGAAACAATTGATATTAGATGTGGAAAGTAGAATGCCGCCACCAGAAACTGATTAAAAACCAATTAAACAGAAATCGTCGTGGCCGGGCTCTTCAAAATCCACGCCTCTGTATATATAATATGGTAGCAGTACTGTCACGTACATCCGGGCGGCAAAGTTGAGAAAGCGCTGAAAGACTCTAGAACAGCCAGACTGAACATCTCACCACACCTCGTGCGTTCCACATACCCGGAACATTCTCTCACACCGCTGGTTGTACCCCCGCGATATCGGCCTTACGTGCGCCAGAGAGTTGGTCGCCGAGGGAGGCGAATTCCCTACGACACGGGGCGAACCCCGAAGATTTCCTGAATACACCGCCCCGCACGACGCCCCGATCCCTCCAAGGAAACAGGTGGTTGTAAACATAAGTAGCGTTGACCTGCGCTTTTCAACTCGCACTTGCGATTTTAAATACTATTTGGTAAAGGTTGTTTTCTGACCATTAAAAAATTTAGATGAGGGCAAAGAATGTATACCTTTTCTCCTATCTGCGCCAAATTCCTGAGACCCATTCACGAAAATTACCTGTCCCTGCATTAATTTATTTGTCGTGAAAGTACCCTCCCAGGTACCGTCACAATATATAGAGATATAATATCATATATATATACTAAATATATATAGTATAATATATAGTGTGTGTGTGTTGTGTTGCTGTGTGTGTGTGTAATAATATGGTTGTGTTTGACTAGCGACTGGAACGAACATACCAACTTAAGTGTCCTTTACCTTGTCCTAAGATAAAGTTTGGTCATTTTTGTGCCATTTTTGAGAAAATTTTGATTGTGTTTTTGTGGCTTTCACATAAAGTACCATCAAAATCAAAATATCCGTTTAAAACTCCCAAAGCCTCGAGTTCATTCAGATCGATTGTGGAATACCAATTTTGAAGAAAATCGGCTAAAAGTTTTAGGCGCTAGTGTTGACCACAGACGGACAGAGAGACAGAGGTTTGCCGTCAATCGATTTTTTGGTATCAAGGACCCACAAAATATGGATTCTCAACGTGTTAGAGAATTCTTTTTATAATTAGTAATAGGATTTATCAACTTTTCGTTACCAGGAACCGGCCAGTGTGTTTCTGCCGAAAATTCGCCATTTTCCGGTGCATTATTACAAAACGTTCTCTTCTTACGAAGTACCTTCCTAAGGGCGAAAAATTAAAAAAGTGGAGTAGGTTCCCATTTTCGGCAAATTGTTAATGATTTTTTTTAATTGCAAAAAGTAATGTTGTAAAAACACAATATTTATTGTAGTAATGTTTGTCTTCAATGACATCGGTACTAAAAAACATCTACAAAAAAGTCGTACAATTTTTAGAAAAAATTAGCAGTTTTCATGTAATTTATGCTTGTGGTTAATGCAATTTGAAAGAACATTTTCCCAAAATTGGCTCAACCTTTCCTCTTTACATTTTTCCTCGGATAGTACAAAGGAAGTTTTAAAAACTTCGCGCAGGTCTCATATTCCTTGAACTCCCCGAATTTGCGGAAACTGCAAAAGTTACAAATAATGCTAGGTAGTACATTCTGTTGTAGCACTACCAGTTAGGAATCAAGGATCCACAAAACGTGGATTCTGACTACACAGGACTTGTTGTAACATCAAGGTGACTTAACCGCTATAAGGTGACTTAACTATTAGTTACCGTTAATTGGTCACATAGAGGTCATTCCCTCTGTTGAGTTGCAAAGTCGTTACAAAAGGTTCAGGTGGGTTCGGCCGCCTTTGCACACCCTGCGGCCTCGTAAAGTAAATTGTGCGGAGCCTGTGTAATTGTGGAGAGTTACGTTTTCCTTACGACTGGTAGCCTACTTGGTGAATGACGGGAATATTAAACGAAATTAATTTTTTGAATTGTGCTGTTATATTTTTTCGGATAACGCGTTGTTTGTGAGGTGCGTTAAACTGGCATTTACGATTCTAGTACAGGTGATTTACATTCCTTTTGCTGTCTTTCACGAGTCCGGGGACGGAAAGCAAAGGCGAACGTGGAGACAGCGCAGCTGGCGGCCTCTGCTGCATTCCATCCATGGAATGCACTTCTGTGCATTCCATCTTATCTCTGCGGCCCACGTTGCCAACCAGGGCCTTTCAATTCCCATACAGACTGATGGGCACCCAAACCCTCTGGTGGTGTCCCTGGGCGAAACAGCACCTTTTGAACAGTGTCCTGCTGCCGGCGGGAAGGGCGTGGCCAGCGCTCTTGATGCAGTGTGGCCACAACGCGTTCAATGCAGAATGGTGTGTTGAAGCGCCGATTGGGGCGCTAGTCTCGAGCCGCGCGCTAATACAGGAACTCGTGATGCTCTCCTCGTCCCGCTCCAATTTATCATTCTTTGACCCTTGACGTGTCTTTATTGCTCCTGAGTCTTGTCACGTGCGTTGCTGTACTGTCGGAGATTTCGTCGTAACTAACGAGTTTATAATGTGTCAGAAATATGCTGTACTTACATATTTCGCAAGATGATTTTTCTTAAAAACACTCACTTCTCTCTTCAGCTATCGTCACTAAAAATTCGAAACAAAGAACACGCATACTCACCTACTTGTAATTAAAGTAAGCATGCTTATTTAATTTTCATTTAAGCTTCATTTATTTTTCATATTGACATTACGTGATTCGTAAATAAGTAACAAAAGTATAAGTAACAAAGCAAACGAGCAAAAAGGATTGCTCGGTAGGTCAGAACGAAGTCGCTCGCCTTTCACTATCACCAAGGAGGTAACTATCTTCCCCATTTTCTAAGCATAATTAGATAAATTAAAATAATAGTACCAACAAAGTGAGGTTTGGCAACATTTGAAAGCTAGTCATTTTCGTCCTCGATTTATAGAAAACTTATTTGCAACGGTTAACGGAATACAGATTTCAATTTTACTTTCTCGCTACTGCTTACGCAGTGTAGAGAAAGTATTGTAATGCTGCGAGAAGAAAGGGCGTATTTTCGACAGAAAACCTCTTATTACCCGGCCCTGATAACGAAAAAGGTTATAAAGTTTGTTCATACATACAGCAAATTATTTCTTTTAACACATGGTTGACCGACCGCCCATCCTTAAAAAATGTCAGAGTATTGTAGAGAGGATTTTCACCAAAATTGATATTCCCGAATCCTTTTGCTAATAATGAGGCCCCCTTGAAATTGAAATCTATATTTTAATTTTCGGAGATAATTTGTATGAAACCCCAACACATTTTAAAAGTAAAAAAATGGGTCCAAATTTTGTATTACATTTTGTTGCAGGACGTTTGATGAAGGACGTTTATGAGAACGGCGCAGGTCACATTGTCGTTGAAATCCCTGATTTTTCTATAATTCCATTCGGCATCTTCCTACAACTAAAATAGTGAAGCCAGAGATGTTTACCTTATTAAAACCTGTTCTTTAAAGACAAATATTGATATAAGAACACGTACAGTATTTCGAAAATATGAATTGTTTACGCATTATTTTGCGTGAAATATATGCATTTTTTTAAATTTTTAATACAATTTTTTTCTCAAAAACAGAACCAAATTTTTTGATTAGAATGTTGACCTCAGATACTGTATATGATGCTTAAGAGAATGGCGCAGTTTTCATTTTCGTGGAAATCCCTGTATTTGTTTTTTTCGAAAATTGCAAAAATTCAAGAAACATTAGTAATTTAATTAGTTTATTAGTATTCGATTTATCAGTAGAGTGTGAATATAATCTTTCACTCGGCATTGCCATACAAGCAGGGGACATAGCAGTTCTAAGACGCAATGAGTAGAAGCAGGATATTCATGCAAATGCTTGATTTTATTTAAACTTTGTAGATCTTTTAAACTTCTTTCTTGGCAAGCTTATCTTAAAAATGCATACCTTTTCCGAGCATGTTTGCGTGTTGACTATGATTATTGCTAACCCATAAATAAGTTGAATTCTGAATAAAGATGGAAATAAGCGTTTTGCCAAAAATTAATAAGAAAATATTCGCTAAGCATATATGCCAAACGAATCGCCCATTGTTCTTTTGACAACGCCGCGCTAGCAATAATGCTGTGCAGACTGTAATCGAGGCTCGATGTAATGAGGGCAAACTTGCGTAAAACTTTTATTGCTTTCTGTACAATATTCTGCAAATGCTGTAACAGTTAAATTTATTCATTTCTCTTGTTTTGTGAAAGTAAGAAATGATTGCTGTGCCTGATTATTGACATGGATGCAGATATGCTTCACAGGGGTTTTGTTTGAATTGGATGTTTTCAAGAGAGAGCTAGGTGTTAGTAGGGCAGAAATTGCAATATTTGAATATTACCTAACTGTTTACGATAATGCGAGAAAGTATTTGCGGATGTAGCATGACTATTGCTAACAAAATAGTAACCCACATCCCAGCTCTACCCCTACCACAACGAGCAAACAAAGATTTCGACAAAAGGTGCGTATAGGGAAGCTACATATATATCCTAATGCAAACCAATAGGGCTATTTCAGTATTTGCTCAATGGATGAGGGAAATTAGACAAACTGTCATCGAGATTGGCGGGGAGGGGAGGTCCTTGGAACAGAAAATCAATTGACTAGAAAACGTTTGTCTGCCCGTGGGTGTGTGGTCAACACTAGCATTTAAACCGTTCAGCCGATTTGCTCCCAAATTTATACTCCCCAATCGATCTGAAATAACTCAAGACTTTGGAAGTTTCAACGGATATTTTTATTTTTTACTTTGCATGAAGCTTCAAAAATATTTTCACAATTTTCTTAAAAATGGCTCCAAATTTTTATTAAACTTTGTTCTTGGATAGCGTTAAGGACGTTTAAGAGAATTGTGCAGATCTCATGTTCGTCAAAATCCCTAATATTTTGAAAATGGCAAAAGAGAAATTTTTGGAGGCGTCTTTCAACAACTATAATATTGAATATAAAGATGTTCCCCTAATGTAATCTGTTTCTTAAAGACAGATCTTCAAACAAGTTCATCTTTAATTTTTTGAAAATATGAATAGTTTTCATGTAATTTTGCGCGAAATATAGGAAAGTTGAAAAAAGTATTTTAACCATATTTTTCTCCAAAACCCCTCCAATTTTTTACTATAAATTTTCTCCTCAAATGTAAGAAGGGGCGTTAAACAACATTGTGCTAGTCCTATTTTCGGTTATCGGTCCGTTTTTTCCGAAAATTGCAAAAAGAACTTTGAAAAGTACTATATTCAAGATAGAATATTTGTACATTTTTTAAAAAAAAGAATATTTTGTGAAATTTCTGCTTGAAGTCAAGCCAATTATAAAAAACATTCTCAAAAACCGCTCCAATTTTTCCATTAAATCATTCCGCGGGTAGAGAAAGGGGGGGCTTAAAAGTATGACCCGGGTCTCATTTTTTCGAAATCTCTTAATTTTTGAAAATTGCAAAAGTTCACATTTTTTCGCGCATTCTTATGTCTTGAAATAAGGTACTGATCAGTGTTTCGAAACTATAAATACTTTCGCGTAATTTTGCATGAAATGTGGGCACTTTTTAAACAATGATATTCTGAAAACCAGCTCAAACATTTTGCTTAACTTTTATTTAGTAGATAGATAAAGGGTGCTTAAAAATGGAGCATTTCTATTTTTTTAATTCTCTGAATTTTCGATAACTTCAAAACTTAGAAATTATACGAAAAAGTATGTACTGCTGGAACACCACTAGTTTGAATTTAGGCAAGGAAATTAATACTTAAAGGTGAGGAAGTAAGCGCAAATCGAATTTGGCTTCGTTTCCTAGTCTTATTCACACAATAAAGAGTCTAATTCATAATGTAACGTTTATTGTGATGAATTAAAACACAGGTAATATTTTAACACAGTCATTTATTTTGTTTCTTAATGAAACACTAAAATATTTGATTTATTTACAGATCGGTTTCACAGTCCATGTGTTCTTCACTTGCTTATTTCCATACACACGACTCACTTCTTTTGATTATTTATTTACACTGTTCACATCTGCACTATCGCACAGACCAACGCACCTACCACTGTTCGATGCACTGACCACTGTCCACTGTGCCGGCCACAGTTCACTGCGTCAATCACGGTCCTCTGCACTGCTGTCACCGACTACACCGTTATTCATTGCAATGCTCACTTCACAACTCAGCTTCCACTTCAGACTGCTAGCGGCCTCTGGCAGCGACGAATGTATACCTGTCTGGCGCCCGCCTGGTCCTATCTAGAACTTGCGTCATACTTCTACGCGACTCGTGAATAATCCGAAACCATCCAGTTCGGGGGCGCCGGCAGATGTCGCAATGTGCGCAGAGGATTCCGGCAGATAATGCAATATTCGTTACAATAATAATGAATTTGGTACACTATGTTACATAATTCTGACAATGTTGAGGCTTCATATACGGATATATTAACTAAAAATAAAAATATCCGTTTAAAATTCCCCGAGCATCGAGTTCGTTTAGATCATTGGGAGAGTATTAATATAGGAGAATATCATTGGAACGGTTTAGCGTTGACTAGAGACGGAAAACGTGCAGACCGAAAACGATTTGCCGCCAAACAATTTTGCGGTATCAAGGACTCACAATATGTGCGTTCTGACTACCAAACGTTTTATAAGAAGTCATTTACATAATAAATTTACATATAGGAAAGGAAAAAATAAAAGTCAATGGCTTAGAGCAAAAAGTTAGTTTTTTCAGTAAGAACAATATCGGCACCAATAAAATCGTTTTTAAAAAGGGTTTAGGGTTGCCACAAACGTCATAAACACTCTATTTTCGGCCTTTTTTCGCTACTTTTTTAAGAAAATAACAAATAAATATTATTGAAATTTTTATGAACGGGTTTTTGGCTAAAGTGGTGCCAACGTTACCCGGCAACAATTTTATGATCATCAAACATTACTTATTTGACTCAAACAGTGTGCCAAATTAGCCCGAACATGGCCAAATTTACGTTAAAACTATAGAAATGGATACTTTTCAATCGGCCATATCTCTGTAAATTTTTACCCAAAATACTTTTAATTTATGTAAGATTACAACTTGAAATCTCCACTTTAGGAACTTTGCTTCGCACAATTAAATTACTTCATTGCAATCGGCTAAAAGTGCTCCGCATGCCATGCCTATTAACGACCCTCAATTGAACCTCAATTGTACTATCAAAAAAGGGCTCCAATTTTTTCTTTAAATTTTTACGGATAGCGAAGTGGACATTATAAGGGCGGAGGTCCAATATTCGTTGGACTCTCCGAATCTCTTCTCAAAAAGTAGGTCTTTAAAAAAGGGTATGTACATTATTTTTACAACAGTAGTGTACTCCGTAAGAAGAGAAAGTTTGGTAATCGTACGTCGGAATGTCGAATTTTTGACAGAAAAATTGCCTGATCCTGGTAACGAAAAAGAGGATAAATACTGTTGCTATATACTATTATATATTATTTGCTCTAACACTTGATATAGCCAGAATCGATGTTTTGTGGAATTGGTATCGCAAAATCGATTGACGGCAAAACGTTTGGCAGTCCGTTTGTGGTCAACGCGTAAAAAATTGCAGAAAGTTAACATTTCAAAAATAGAGGCCTGAATTCAAAACTAACTGCACTTTATATCGTTGAGACATAGCGAGAGGTTATAGCGATTTCCGACAGTGTCTGGAATATTCAATACTAGCTACAGTACGTAGCTACGTAAATGGAATTTAGCCGCTGCCTGGAGGTGCATTCTAGCAGTCTGCTGCTCTGATCGGTAGTTTTTCGTCGTTATCCGATAGCGTATGGTGGAAAGGCATACGCGATCTTTCCTTCCTCTTCCTTGTCTTATCCTTGTGTGTAAGATGTGAAACTTACTGTTACATGCACTGCACTATCACACTTGTCGGGAGACCAGTCGAGAGCATAGATCTTGTCCCAGCTGGGGCAATTCCATTATGGATTTCCCCGTTGGTGCGAGATACCTGAATGAAGAAAAATCTTGCTATTCAGCGGGGGAAGATCATTGCCCCCTCCCGCCGTAAAAAACATGCACATCACTTGCGATACTAATGACCTTAGCAGTTGACGCGCCCGGAATCACTTGAGCTCCTATTCAAGAAAATGTATTCAAATTTCGACAAGCATTTAGAATTTAAAATGAGTTTTGAGAAATGGATTATTTTGGTTTAGAATGCATTCAATAAATCCATAATGGAATTGGAAGATTCACTAATGTTGTCATCACTGTATATTTCGTAAATTAAAAATTGGTGAGGAATGTCGTAGGTTACAGTATTCCTTACTATTTTTATTTCTTTCTTTCCGAAAAGAGCAACGACAGATTGCAATATCACCGTAGGTGGTACAGTCCTTAGCTCCGCCGCTGAGTGCAGCGTGGTTTAATCGGCATTCTCCCGTTCCCAGTCTTATTGAGGGCCCATGCGCATGAGGGCGGCGGCGGGGCGGGTGAATGTAAATACAATGTTTCCCCGCCAGCCCCCTCGGAGGGGCGCCGCGCCTGCGCAGGTGCCGGTGGCGGAGGCGGCGAGCGCTGAGGGAGTGCTTTCGAGCGACTAGTCGCAGAGGGTCGCTGTTGAACGTCGGTGTTGCTGCAACCGCCTGTGTTGTTTTGCACGTAGTGCAAAGCCAGAAAAGGCGCCGTCTAATGGAATGTCGTAACAGAAAAACTTTCCAGATTGTTTTGGTAGTTGCTACCAGCGTTTTCGTCCTTCGCACATGTAAGTGGTATTCAACGATTGATTTGCTCGCAACACATCGGTAATGCGTGGCAAAAGAATTCCATTCTATAAAGGAACGAATAATTGAAGCTACTCTAACTTTATTCTTGACGGTGCACTTTACTTTATTTTCTTGTGTTACTATGAGAGCTTTCTGGAGCACATTGCTTATCCGTCGTAGCTGTCGTAGAGCACGTGGTATGGTCAGTTATGCGACCTATATGAGATATCTCTTTCTCATTTACCTAAAGAAAAATAGGATTTTTCTCCTTTTTACGCTTAATTCGGCAGTTTGACAACCTTCAAAAAAATGTTTTGTTGTATTGTATCGTAGTTATGATATTATGGAGACGCCCAACAAAGACTCCCAAAACATAAAAGTAAATGGTTATTTGGATTCAAGTCTTGTAGGTCTTTATTTCCTACTTTTTTGAAGATGGAAGTGAAGTAATGATTCACATCTTGGTTGTTTATAGTCAACAATCACTTGGCGGGAAAACAAAGGCGCACTCACGTGACACAAAAATAATATCAATATATGATGTATGAATAGTAAACCCACAATTACATCTGTGGAGTGCCTTTTTAAATTAAAATTTTCTCTGTTACCAATTGTTTCAGAAAACGAAAAAAATACGAAATTAAATGTACACGGATTGTACTCTTCTTTTTTAAAAACATACTTCAAACGAATGCGGTTCCAATTACATTTTGTTTTGTGGGTGTTTTGTCAATACTTCTGTGAATGATATTTTAAAAGGTATCATAAGAATATTCCCTTTTGTTCAAATATCTGAAAATAGCACTTATCTTCACACATTTTACAATGTAGTTACATTAAGTAGTAAAACACATACTGCAAAAATCTACGTTGCCATTTTCACGGAAATGTACATTTTGGGGTCCGTGATACCAAGAAAGTGTTGTTGTTTTTCAAGACGCCTGGCGATCCTTCAGTATGTCTATCTGTCTTGTTGTGAAAATCGCTAGTGCCTAAACAATACCCGCACTTTTTACGAAAATTAATATTCTCCCATCGACCTGTTTGAGCTCGCAGCCATGAGAATTTGAATAACGAAAAAGGGCCCTAATAACGAAAAAGGGTATAAAGTTCATTCCCACAAATAGCAAATTACTACCTTCAACACATTGTGTAATCAGAATCTTTGTTTTGTGGGTCCTTGATACCGAAGAAAACGTTTGAGGTCAAAATATCCGTCTGTCTGTGGTCTACGCTAGCGCCGAAACCGTTCAGCCGATTTTTCCAAAATGGACATTCCTCGATCAATTTACAGGATCTTACAGATAGTGATTTTTTCCTTCATGAAATCTATTCTTTAAAGACAACTCTTTAAAAGATGTAATGTACAAATTTCCAAAAATTTTAGTACTCGCGTAATTTTGCGTGAAATAGAGACAAGTTTTAAACGTTTTTCCCCTCGAAAACGTTCTAATTTTTTTCTCGAAATTTTCTTCTCGTATTATCAATGGACGATAAAACAAATTGGCGTCTCTCGCGTTTCCAGCGAACAGTTAAAAAGTGCACACAGTTAACATTTCAAAACTACAAAATTTAAGATAGATATATTTTCCTTAAACAAAATCTGTTATAAAAATCAGGTCTTTAAAATAACGATGTTCTTAAAAAACGAGTAGTTTTTGCGTAATTTCTGCTTGAAATTAATGCAATTATAAAAGCATTTTCTTACAAACCGCTCCAATATTTGTCTGTAATTTCCCTCCCCTCGGATAAACGAGGTTTAAAAAATGACACAGGTATAATTTTCGTTGAATTGTCTTAATCTTTGCGGGTTGGAAACAATGGAGGAGACAATTCGTTTTCTAAGCATGCGCCCAAGTGAGCGCGTCGGAGCGACTGCGAAGTGTAGCGGTAACACGCGCGGCGACCTAACTGGATCGACCAGAGTTGATGTCTCAGCGCGGAAAATTGTTTGTTGTTGTTGTTGTTGGGAAACACGTTTGCATATTCATGTACTGTAATAGTGCAGAGACGTTACAAATAATGCGAAAAAGTGGGTTTTAAGGTTAGCTTTAACTAGCTTTCCAAGGTTAGATCAAAGGGCGCTTAAAGTGTCACAGGTTCTTTACGTTAAAATCTCTGAAATTCGAAAATTGCAAAATTTGAATATAACGTGAGAAGTATGTACTGTTGTAGCACCCCAAGTTTTCTTTAATTTTATTTCTCGAACAGAAGTCAGAGCTTTCATTAAAGTCTGAGAAATTTCGAAATTTCAAAAATTAAAACACGTTTTAACTTCCTGCGACGACTGCATTATTGAATGCAGATGTTTTATTATAACTAAATTAAAACTAGATTAAACAAAAATATTATTACTAGATCCTGAACAAGTTGTATGTATAACCAGTGGACCCGGCGAAGCATTGCCGGGTCCACTAGTTATATATATACATCTCGCTACTGCAATGCATAATGCTTTACACGCTACTGGTAAAGTGATTGTTAATCTCGTTTCACGCTACGCTCGAAAACAAATTGTAATAGGCGAAAGGCTTCCTCACGAGTGTGGGTTTGTTCTGTGTCCTGGTTTGGACTAGGTTGTCAAGCATACTAGTGTAAAAAGTTCTCTCTCATGTGTGAGCATGCATTCACTATTACAGTCTTGGACAAATTTGATTTACTTGTCCCAGATAACGTTCAAGTAAAAATTCGGGTCGATATTTCATAATCGCAGGAGCCGAACATGCAGAAAGACGCGCTTAAGACTTAAGGCTGCGGCTAGTTTCGTAAAGCGTCTGTTGAGGGGCGCTTTAGTAAGCACAGACGCATAAAATAATCATTAACGCGCGTCTATGTGCGACATACGCACATTCCCATCGTACTATGCCTTTATTCTTCGTCCAAGTGCAAGCGATACGTTGACAAAGTTTTATCGCAATCGGATGTACGGTACTGCAGCGCATGAAATACGAACAAAGAAGCATTGATTTTTATATATTAGATTTTTTCAAAATAAGGAGCTATCCCATAGTTTTATGTGAAATGGTAAGAAGTTTGCATCTTAGACAATAGAAATATTCCTGAATCTATTGATTATTCAAAAATTAAAGATATATTTTTAGTCTCTCGCGCTTTTTTTCAAGAGATGACTGAAGTATCAGTAGTTGCAAGATTATATTACGTTAGAATAGCCGATAATACGAGAAAATAAAGGCACTAAGAATGGATCAGGAAGCATCGTAGAAATAATTTACAATAGAAAATGTTTAACGTCAATTTTTATGAAACGCGAAAAATGTTATGAATGCTTCCTAGTTGATTGAAATATCTTTCTAGTCTCCTCATTCCAAATCAATATTGAGGACCGTGACAGTCTAGTCATAGACAGATATGAAAGGGATTGTTTTTGTGTGTTCGGATGGAAAACTCTCCAAAACTAGATATGAAAGAACATATTTATTTATTCATTTACGTCAAAAACATTAAATTCTGTGTGTGACGTACTACGGGGAGAAATGCATTTTGTACACGTATTCATAATTCTGGGACTTCTACCCTAAGCCATGTACTAGTTGCACTTTGAATATACAAAGAAATGAGCGTTTTTTGCAAGTATTGTTAACAAAATATTCACTCCGATGTAATGAAATATATTTTAAACTATAAATCAGTTATAGATTTGAGCTCTTATCCCTCATGTTCTTCGTGAAGAAATAAAACTTCCTGCCGCGAGAGATGGAGAACCATGATATGAATAACTATATTTTCCACTGAATTCTAGAAGAAGTGCACAGATAATGAAGATACATTTATGTCCAAAGGCCAAACAAGGGGCCATCTCAGCATTTGTTCAAGGATCAGGGAAACTGGGCGAAAACCTGATCGAGATGGGAGTCATTACCCAAAAGTTGAGGTCCAATACTTGTTACAGATACTTTAGAATTATACAGTCCGAATCGTAAATAATACACTAAACATCAGTGTTAAAATTAATATTACTTTCCTTTGGGATGCTCGGTAAAGTCTCTAATTATATAGAAACAACTATGCAGTAAAGAAGATTTTAGTGGGGACTTAAACGTTTGTATCGTATTTAATTGTCTAATGTCATCTGGCAAGGTGTTGTAAAATAATATACATGTATTATATGTGAATTTTTGTAGTGAGCTGTTGATAATGTCATCTGACGAATATGATTACTACGTCGAGTGTTATAGGTATTGACATCGCCCTTAATAAGCCCATACATTCCCGCCCTTAATAAGTCATTTTTGACAAAAAACACTGATTCGTAAATCAAGAAACAAGGTAATGGTAAAATTGCGAGACTAATAAAGAGAAGCTTAAAAGAATCACGTGGGTGGGATTTGCTTATTATTCGTACAATTCCTTTTCTTAATATAAAGGCCTAGGAGCTATAAGATTATTTCCCCAGAATATTATGCCGGATCTCAGGCAGGAATGAACATTCGCGAAATATACACAACGAGCAGTATGAATTGAATTATGATTCTGAAAGCGTAGCATAATTAATGAATTACGAATACATGATAATAATTACGAAGAAACGAAAGATTTAATGAGTTTTTGCAACGTGAGTTTTGCAAAAAAAAAAAAAGAAAGGATTTCTTGAAGCAATTAGGGGAAAATATATGCAAGAAAAAAATTCACAATTTTAGATACCTTATAAGCAACTGAAAACCTATCAAAATTTAAGTCGTAAACCATCTCTTAACAGCCATTTCCGTCTATCTCACTTGGATTTCTTCCCCGATCACCTTTAGTCCGCAAGCGATGACTATTGAACGCAGGATATTTCATGTAAGGGGAAAAGTACCAATGGCTGTAGACTTAAGGTATATTAGCAGATATTTGCTAGTCACTAAAAAAGGAAATTTATGAACCAAAATACTCAAGGATATCATTAAAACTTTTTGGGGTATGATAAACGTCATTTTTAATATGTTACCTCTCCTATAAAAAACTTACTTGAGAGAGAAAAATTGTTTTCATTTTTTAAATTTAGAGCAAAATTTCCTCGAAAGTTACGTCAATTTAAAAAATATTTCACAATTTACTAATTTAAATCATAGCCGAATTTTAACCCGCCAATTTTCTTATTATATATATTTAATAATTGAAATATATTGTAGCCCTACAGCGGTAGAGCATGTCTTGCGCTGAGCACTATTACACCTATTTTATTTCTCAATTTATATTGACAAGATAGTGTGTATAAACTTCAAATTTGAGAATAGTTAAAGAACAGAAAGTTGAAACAATACAATATATTCCGCACGTTCTCAAGTGTACTGTATCGTGTCTAGAATTTTCAAACTTCACCAATATGTAATATTCCTGTTGTGTCCCGCCAGGATGTCTCGTGAAGCGGACGTTGCATCGTCCGTCCGTGTAGACATGCTGATGCCGGCTCGACATTCGGATCCTAACCTCATGGCAGGCAACGTGCCGTCCGCCAATTACAATGTAATATCTGAGAACCTGCGCAGAGTTACTCCGAATGGAATCCAGTGCTCATTTTTCTGCGGTGGACGGCGATGCAAATACGAGACCCCTGACCACTGGGATTCAGCTCACATGGCAATTGATGGAATATTTTCTCACTGGTAAGTATGAAGAATATTTATATTCCCTTGTGACTTCCTATAACTCAGAGATATAGGCACTGGCTTTTTCGCCTCCATTCCCATCTGATCACCCATCTCTTTCAGGGAAGACGAGGATTACATCGCCCTCGAGGGTGGGGTTGCATGATCCTCTTCGGCAATTGGTTGTCGAGCATCCTTTGAAAAAGTAGAATTCTAGAATTTAGGTAGTCCCCAATTTTCTCTTGACTACATACCTCAACTTCTTTACAATTTTTTAAAATTCCTTGTCTTGTCTATGGGAGCATAACCAAGTCCTGATCTCTGAAATCTCTTTTCAGCACTTGGTAATTTTGTACTATTTCTTTGGTCTATGCCCAATCCTCACTGCCATATAAATATATTGGGATACTTAATATTTAATAGAATTTAATAATTGTTTCCTTTCTGGTTCTTTTTTAGAGTACTTGTGGTTCTTGCGTTCATTCAATTTAATCTTTCAATTTTCTCCTTTACATCTTCATTATATCATCATTTCTCCCTGTATGTAATTTTGAATTCCAGGAAGTAAAACCTGAAACTTGCTCAATAGTATTGTTGTTGTTGTTTACATCTAAGTTGTATACATCTAATTTAGATGTACACGGTGCTATTTATTCAAATCCATGATTTTCGTTTTCGTAGATGATATATAGTTCAGTTATAGTTTGTAATTCAAAAACCTCTTTTTGTAGACTACTTTCGCCTATTGCTAATATAAATTCAGCCATCCGCCATTAGTACGTACGGCCATTAGGTTTCTGTCTTGTCCCGTGCCATAGCTTTAAGATTTTAGTCTGGATATCCACTTATTGAATCCTTCATCTTAAATTAAACTAGCGGTGCTAAAGCAGTATGTACTTTATTGCCCGTACTTTCACGCAAAATTACGCGAAAAGTACTAATACTTTCGAAAATTTCTACATGACATTATTTCAAAATCTATCTTTAAGTAACACATTTCATTAAAGGAAAAAGCTATTTATCTTCATAATTCTAGTTGTAGAAAGACGCTGCAAAAATTTTCATTTTTACAATTTTAGAAAAAATTGTTTTCAACGAACATTTGACCTGCACCATTCTCTTCGACATTCAACAACAAAATTTAATCAAATACGATAGAGCCATTTTTTTGAAAATTTAGAAAATGTCCCTGGGACTTTTTGTAAAGTACCCCCAAAATTAAAATATCGGTTTCAAATTTAAGGGGACGCGATATGAGCCAGATCGATTGGGGAATTTCAATTTTGGAGAAAATCATGAACGGTTTAGCCACTAGCGTTGTTGACGAACGGATTCGATTTTTCGGCATCAAGGACCCACAAACTTTGATTCTGTCTACACCACGTGTTAGAGGATTGTTTCCCCCCGAAATTTAGCAACAGGATTTATCCACGTTTTCGTAACGAGTTCCCTGTAATGAGAGTTTTTCTGCAGACAATTTGCCGTTTTTCGCGTTTTTCTTTATGTCCATCTGTCTGTCTCTCATTGTCTCTGTCTGTCTCTCTCTCTCTCTCTCTCTCTCTCTCTCTATATATATATAGATAATATTATATATAATTATATATATACATATCACAATTTTCGTTTACGTCTGTGTGTATCTAATTTGTTGTATATTTCATTTAATGTAATAATATTTGCAGGACTTCTTTCCTCCTCTTTCGAAACCTGCACGAGCTGCCACTGATAGCAGAAAGCTTAAACAATATCCTAGGAGAAAGCTACTACTTCGATGTTATTTGATCTATCACTCAGGATTTGATCATAACATTTATGCTATTGCTTTCTCCTTTTTCGGTTGAGCTAACTCAGTACTATTCGACGATATACGATCGTGTCACTGTGACCCTGACATAGTTTCCTATTAAACATGGATGGTAAACACTCGGGTAGGGAAATTTGCTTCCAGAGTTAGATCCAGTGCGGTTGTAATCCGTAGGGAAGGAAATTTACAACTTGCCAGGATGCTTCTGACAGATAGAGCAAACACGAAGTGGCACTCGAACCCACAAACCTGTTGAGGCGAAGCAGTCATGGCGTCCCATTTAACCATCCCGACAACATGTCAGCTACGTTGCTTTTCGTATTTGAAATATGTATCAGAAATGTCATTATTAATCTAGAGTTGTGAAGGCATTTCATCTTATCACAGGAAGGTCAATGTCCGATCTTTTGAGATTGATTTGGATTCGGAACTCGACACTAAATTTAGAAAGCAAACTCCAGAATAAATGCGCAGTATGACTCAACACTAGTTGCACAGTGAAATTCAAAACTACAATGCATACATTTCGACAACGGACTTACATTGTGTAATCATGTATTGTGATAAGGGATGGTCCATAAATTACGTAATGCTAAAGAGGAAGGAGGGGGGTCAGAGAAATCCTTACGCTACGTTAAATAGGGGTAGGAGGTATTAGTTAAGTGTTACGTAACATTAATATTTTTCTCATGTTTCAACATTTGCTGAAATAATTCCTTTTTTGAGTCCCGTACTAAAACTTTAAAATGTTAATTAATTCATTTGTTTTAAAAGCATAAATAAATTGAAGTTGTTCCTTGCAAATTGTTACAAGAAATAGAAGTATTTTTTCAACATTGTTTTTTAATCTGTAAGATTACGAAGAAAATATTAAAACAGATATGAAGTATATTCTAGAACCCATTTATATTGGCGTTGTAGACTTGTTCATGCGTCACCCACGACAGCGTGTGCACGACTTGTCAAACATTGTCTTGCCCAAGCGCTCTTCCTTCACTCACAACTTGCGTACAACTTGCCCTAATCGTATTGTTTGGTGCAGCCAGCATCAACAACTAATTTCTACTTTATCATTAATTTTAATGTACAACAGAAGTAAAATAATAACAAATTGTTTTAATGTACTATATTTTATTTTCACTTGTTGAGTTTTCAAAAGAATCAAAACATGTGACTTATTTCATAGTGTGTTAGCTGCGGTTTGTGAGGAGTATTAGTTGTGTCACGATGCTCTTTTGTACATGTAAACGATTCCTGAATACCTCTCAGTGTTTCCGGGTATTTGCAAGCAACAGAGCCTATTCGTTGTGTAGTGTTCAGACTGCTTTCTTCCACTTCTGAGAACCGGACTTCAAATCCCGGTCGACCGAAGTGACATTTGTGGTGGAAAAAGTAGATTATCGTAGATTTACTTGGAGGAGGGAGTTTCTTACCTTGAATTTTAAATTTTTGCACCATTATTGACAGAATTCCAAAATCATTATCACACCATCGCCTGCCCAACCAACCACCTCAGGTATGTCCGAAAAGGCTGGGAATTAAACCTGGAGGTAGAGAAGTGTGGAATTTGAGAGTACAAAAGTCCTGTGATGAATATGTAATCAGTATTTGAGTTTAGGAGTACATCGATTTCATATTGCGTAAATAACGTCTCCATAAAACGGAATTATGTTTGTAGGATATTGTAATAGTAGTTAATGCAATTAGTTTATAATGTTAAGCTTTATTGCATGAGAACATGTTTTGAAAACGAGCGACTTTAGGAGCGTTTATAAGAGAATCAAGCTTAATTTTTCGAAACAACTTCCCTGTGACGACTCGGGTATTTGACATCGTGCGAGTAAAAGGTGGTCGGCTGTTCCGTTTAGCTCCACCTCCCCTCGATTCTCTCGCTACGATTGGCTGAATGTGTGATGACGCAATCATTCGTGACATAAGATCTAATACGTCAAATATTTATGCCGTAAAATGTCCGACTATGAACGATTTCTTGCAACAGCAAAGGTTCTTTTATAATGCTGGAATACAAAAAAGATGTTATGTATCGTTGTTAAAGATGTTGTGTTATGTATCGAATTAAAAAAAAACAATACTTTCAGAGAGCAATTATGATTATGATTAATAGAACCATACGTCACCGGTTCACAAGAATAGTGACAAACATTCAAAATATATAATTTTGCAGAATAACGGTTTTATTCTGAGCATATAGTCCATTTCGTTCGCACAAAGTGCTTTTTTTCTATGAACCAACTTTTTCTTGTGAACTATATTAATTCGAAAGTTTTACTTGCAAAAATTGACTTAATTCTAATAATGTATTATGATGGTACTGCGCCACATAAAATAATAATAAAATTAAAAGAAATGTTTGGAAACCTGAAGACCCCAGGAATTTTCGTAGGGGGATTTGGGTAGGTTTGGTTATTAAGACCAGATGTAAAAAGTGGCTAATTAAGACCAGATGTAAAAAGGGACCGTAATTAAGACCCGATGGAAAAAAACTGTAACTCAGATTTTCAAATAACTTGAATTTATTAGATCAAACAAAAATTAACACACATTTCGTTAATCATAAACTAAATCACACTTGGATTGATCATTAATGACACTTGCCAAATAATTACTTGCTTTAGTACTCAACCAAAAATTTGTTTTCAGCTCTGGTATTATTCCTTTACCATTTGCTGTAAATTCTATTGTTACCTTTTCTAATGGGATCCTATGTGATAATTACAGGCAAAATTTTAACACTCAACTACGCTATATTCATTAAACCGACCTTCTAATTAAGAATTGCAGATACTATAACACAAAATTAACAGTTACATCCTCTTTCACAATTACACTAGATTTACATAAGTTATCCACCAAAATAAGTTTTTATTCTAATATTTACAAGTTTCTATTTTTAAAAGATACACGGTCGTCATCAATCACCTGTTAAATATCTCCCAGTTAACCAATCCAGTTAGCAAAAACGAAGGTTTGTTCCATTATTTCAATTTAGGCTTCAATATTCTGCAGTATTGTTTCCATATAAACTTCCGAATCTAACACTGTCCTAATGTTTTCACTCACGTACAGAAAACAAATTCAGAAATGCTTAATGTTGTGCTGAGGTGGGCTGTCGCCCCTCTCCTTCCAGCGGAAGTCGAATCGCTCGCAGCAACGACGTCGCTCCGCCAAAATCGCACCGCTGGCTGCCCAAGGGACAACGGCGGCCGTTCGCCTCCAGAAGTCCTCTCGCGCAGCCCTCTCCGCACGCAGCTCCAGCTCTCTTCCTGCTTCTGCCCCAGCCGCTCCTCCTGCTCCCTCGGTCCACCAGGTCTTCCTCAGATTTGTACCCGTTCACGCGCTTTCTCTCACGAATTTGGAATTCGTTACTTTGACTAGTAACTGTTGGTGCGTTTTATTCAACAAAATAGTTCATTCTCTGAAGTGGCGTGTCTCGATTTTTCTAACGCGTTTCTTTTGCAAATACAGGAAAAAACGCCGTATAACAGATATGCGAGCACTGGAATAAAAAAATTCTGCCAGATAATATCTGGCTCGTCCTCACCCTGTCCTTCGTAATTTTAAGAAACTAGAAAACGTTTACTGAATTCTTCACATCGTGCAGATTAGAGTTCCTTTCACTAAAATATTCTATTCTCATTGCCTACTGCCTTGAATTTTAGACTGCTTCACATATTTGTAGCACAACGTAGAAAAACACTTGTCGAAAGCCTCGTTACATTTTACTTAAGTATGACTACGATACTTGTTCTCCAGTATAACACGCGTCCGCTCTCAACCGCTTCAGATTTCAGGAGGCTGAATTCGTCTCGTCCGCTGTTCGACGTCCGCCCACCTCCTCCACTCATCCCTCCGTCACGTACGAAAGCCTCCCCTAACTAGCCGTCGACCGACACTGACGCTCCTGAACGCGCCCTGATTTGCGCGCCAATTTAAAGCATGTGCGGTCGCTGTCCCCCCTTAGGACCCGCACAATTTAGTTACGCGTAAGTATATTCAGTTTAATAAAAATGAACATACGGCCACGACCAAATGGAAATTCCAGGCTATCACAGATAAAATTGCAACGTATCGTGTAACAATGTTAAAATTTCATTGTTATAATAAAATAATTTACTCTGTGCAGGTTATGTAATTGAATAACAATAAAAAGTACATTAAAACAGGGAAACATAAAAATTAAAGATCTATTTTTATGTCTGATTTGACTGAATTTGACTCTTTATTAAACCGGTCCATCTTAAGAGGTTGATAAATATTATTTTATAATTTTCTTTCAAGTCGAGAGAAAGCATGAAATGAAATGTATGTTTATAAATAGAATGTTATATTGTGCATCCAATGTCCTGGCAATTGGAGTTGACAACAGCAACTGCTCAATGCAAGCAAAATGGTAATGAATTATATTGATGATACTATCTATAAACACAAGAAACAATGGAACGAAATTATTTAACAAAGCGATTGACACGTTTTCCTTAAGTGATCTGAGTGTGATCATCTACTGAACGAAGTGAAAAGCATTATTTTAACCAACAGCCCTTCCAAAAAGCAAAAAATAAGCTCCTGTTCGCAAGTTCACAAGAAACATCGCGATTATGTTGAATCTAGTTACTCGTAGTTCTGAACGAAGTGTAGAAAGGAAAAGGAAGAAGATATATTAGTATGTCTGGGATTTATATTATAGATTCACACTCGATGTGTTAAAATGAAATCTAGCATTAAGAAATTTGCCTGCATAAGTAGCAGAGGTAAAGTCCAATGCTACCAGCCACCATGGTGGTTCTTCACTTTTTTCCATTGTATTTTAAATTTACATCGAAAGAAAAGTTCAGTCCTAAATGATTCATTTATTTAATGCTACATAGTGTTTTCATTAGTTTGGAATATTTTAAAACTGACAGGCAAAGTTCAGTTCAAAATATTAATAATAATAGATTCTAGATATACTAATCCTAATGATTAGAAAAAAGTGTGAATATCAGTAAATATAGGAGTGCGCTCTCAATTTTGTTTCTTAGGAAACTAATTTCGTTCAACGAATCCAAAAATTATTTTTTTTATCGTCTGGATATATTGTATTAATGTTTTATTTATTTATTCATTTGTTAATTGACATTTGTACATTGACCAATTTGTCCAACTGTATTCACAAGAAAATTATTGTTGTTATGTAATCAACGTAATATTGCAATATAGAACATCATAGATGAAGAAAAATTAAAAAGAGACTATAAAATTATACAAATATGATAAATAAAATGTAACATATTAATTATATTAAATAATCAATTTCAAATTTTCAATTTGTTTGTTTTCACCGTTATTTTATTTATTTTCAGATCCAAATTAGGAGATTTTGACACCACATTAGGCAACCGGTATTGTAATATAGACAGATTCCACACTTTTATTATCTTTTACATTCCTCTTTAATAGAAAACATGTAGTTAAAATATAACGAATGTATATAGATCGAAGGTTGTTATAATATTCATAATAAACATGTATAAATATTCTCTCTTCTCCTCTCTCCCTCTCCGTCCTCTCTGATATTATATATATACTAATATATATAGATATAAATATACCTATATATATATATATTGAGAGCATGGAAATGAAAAAATCTATCCAAATTGAGGCACCTTTTCCCTATTACTTATTTCGATTGCAGGCAAAAATTGAAAGAAACGTTGGCAGTTTATGGTTTCGTTTGACCTTCGGAAAAATATTTTTAAAAAGCATGAAACGGTTTCATGTGAATGATCTTGGCTGTCCGGGTGACGACGCGCCGAAGGCTGTTTCCGACATTTCGACCATCTTATGTGATGTCTTCCTCAGGGGTGGTCTGCGGTTAGACGGTGCGGTGGAACGGTTTCAATTTTCATTGAAAAATACAGATTTTGGAATAGTTGTTCTGTTTATTCTCATAATGCACAACACGAAAAAATTCTCAAATTCACCGCGTCACTGCTATTGATAGAGCTGTCGACATGCGACAGCAAGTATCCAACAAAGAGGCCACCCATCGTTAATTATTTGCAATTCACGCGTTGGGTTAAGGAATATATATTTTTTTATATTATTGATATTATCAGAACTGATGTACTATAGATACGTTGGTAGAATACTATGTAGTTGTAGTATTCTTGAAGACAGTTTTAATTAAAATATTTAATTTATTGCAGTGATATACGAGAGTATTTTAGTAGCACTTCTTGAGAAATGTGCGTGCTTTTGGAAAACCATTTTGTGGAATGTGGTTAAGCAGTATATTTACTGCAGCGATCAACTAGATATAATGAAATAAGTAGTAGTAAGTAGCTCAGAACAGAAAACCGCACATCTTCGACGAGATTAGTGGGGTTGGAGTTTGACCTTCAACGCCCAGAGAGGCAGCGGTGCCTCGCCTGATATGCGCGGCCACCGCGCTCGATGTGGCGCTTCCCACACTGCCCCAGAAATAAAGAGTTGGTTGAATAATGGAATATCAGAAGAAATATTTTGGGTTCCTACATGCAAAAATCAACAAAAATATACTTCATTACAATGTAAAAATATTCTCAGGTTTCAAACTGTTTGGACGCTGTCTACGTCCTATTCTGTTGCGAGGTTTTAGATTTGAAAATAGGTTGGGTTTTTGTTTTTTAAGAGAGCAGACCACAGATACGTTCACTACTTTTAAGAATTTTCTTGGATGTGAGTGTACATATCAAGCCGGTACATATCAAGTACATATCAAGAAAGTATATATCTCACCCGTACACAGTCGTGCCGGTACACGGTAGTTACCAATTAAATTAGCGTTTAAAAATGAAGGAAAACATGGAAGTCACTCTCTAAATTACCACGATTTTTAAATTATATTCATTTTCTGATAATCCACAAATATGGAAGTTAGGAGATAAACAGATGAAGTTAGGAGACAAACTGATACAGTTGTACAGGGGGAAGTGAGAAAAGTCATGGAACAGCAATATGCAAATATATAGATGACAATAGTATCGCGTATAAAAGCCATAAAAGAGCAGTGCACTGACACAGTTTTCATTGGTATCCAAGAGATTCATGTGAAAAGTTTTCTGAAATGATTATGGCCGTAAAACGGGAATTAACGGAATTTCAACGAGGCATAGTAGTTGCAGTCAGACACAGGTCGTAAATCGAAAATCGTTTGGGAATTCGATATTCTGAGATTCGCAGTGTGAAGAGCGTGCCGAGTATACCTAGTTTTTGAACTTCTCACCTCGGATAACACTGTGAGTGACGGCTTTCACTTAATGACAGAGAGCAGTGGCATTTGCGTGAAGTTGTCACTGCTAACAGAGAAGCATCAATGCCCAAAATAACCGCACGACGAACGTATCCGTTAGAACAGTGCGGCGAAATTTGACTTAAGTGGGCTGTGGCAGCTAGTGTCAAGTGCCTTTGCTAGAGGCACGACATCGCCTGCAGCGTCTCACCTGGGCTCGTGGCCGTATTGATTGGACCACAGAGCACTGGAAAATCGTGGCTTGGTCAGATAAGTCCCGATTTTAGTTGGTAAAAACTGATGGTATGGTTAGAGCAAACCCACGAAACCATGGACACAAATTGTCAACAAGGCACTGTGCAAGCTGGTGGTAGCTCCATAACACTGTGGGCTAGGGCTTCTCGTCAAACTGAACCGATCATCAATCAGAAATGGTTATGTTCAGCTACTTGGAGAACATTTGCAGTCACTCATAGACCTGTCACTGGGCCACAATTGTTCGTGTTTGGTTTGAAGTACATTCTGGACAATTGGAATGATTTGGCCACCCAGATCGCCCGATATGAATCCCGTCGAGCATTTATGGGACCTAACCGAGAGGTCAGTTCAAGCACAAAATCCAGCACAGACAACACTTTCACAATGGCTACAAAGTCAGCGTGATGATGTAATTGATGGCTACAAAGACAGCTGGGCTCAATATTTCTGCGTGGGACTTCAAACAATTTCTTAAGTCTATGACACGTCGAGTTGTTGCATTTCATCGGGCGAAAGGAGGTCCGAGACGATAATACCTCATGACGTTTGTCACCTCAAATTCTCCATTACTATCCCAGATAGTGATGAACTTGATTCTTTATGGCCAAAGACTTCGACTCGTTAAAATAAAAGACAATGGCTACAAAGTCAGCGTGATCCTTTCAAAAATATACTTTAATTTCATGTGGAATGCAGTACTTGGTTTTAATTTTTGTGACACGTAAAATGAATGTTGTAACATTGACATATTGAAGCCATGGCATGAACAAAATTCGTTAAAATGCTCCGAATTCGCACTTTAAATTAAGTGTCGCAGACAGAAAAATACAATTGGAGTCAATTGTGCCAGGCGCCAATTTCCATAAAAATTGTAAGGGACTCTTTATATTACCATATGTCGAACGGAGATAGGAATGATGTTTGCATTATTGATTATTTTCTAATGCGGTGGGTGGAATTGTTAACAAAACAATAGCTGAATTCTTGGATATGTCAATAACATGCAGATACATGGCTATTGTGGATGTCTTGAATCACAAGATGTGGTTCATCTTGTGATAGTTGTGTAAATTTTGTAAAATGTTGTAAATACTTAACAAATAGTACCTCATTCTGCCTGTGACTAGGATTAGTAGCTCTATTAATTAGAACCAGCTAGAGAATATTTAATCTTAAAATACTGAAAATTGACTCGTAGGAAAAAAAGAGTGCGGGGAGTTTATTTTCAACTGCATTTATCGCTCCAATCTTTACCACAGAATGTCCCTGCAGCGTCACGTTGGCTGCACTGCGGCAGGTGGGCGCAGGAACACCGACGATATCGCGTCGGTCTAATCTGCGAAGAATACGCAAATAGTTTTAGAACTATGCTGGCGAGGGTGGAGTTTTATTGATGCTGGTCAAGGGTGGAGTCACGTGGTAAAGTGGCAAACTCCCCTCCTACGATTAGCGGAGCCGTAGCGGGACGGAATCAGGGGAATCTGCTTACTACCTCTAAGAGCGGGACGGAATCGGCGGATATAAAACGCCAAGTCGCGTACGTCCGGTGGGTTTTTATCTTCGATTCCTCGCAATATGCAGAAAACGTACGCCAAAGGTGATGCGTGCCGTACTTGCACGGATGACAATCAGTTACATTAGTGACGCGGTAGAAGGAAGAACGTGTGAGACGGGGCCTCAAATAGTACTTGGACACAAGAATAGTTCGATCGCGGCGGGAAGTCTGGGCACGATGATCGAAAGTACATACTTTTTTGTAAATTTTTTGTAATTATTTTTTTTTTTTTTGTAATTGTGTGTAGTGCTCCTGCTTGTGACACATTTGACCACGACGTCACACATAAGTCTTTTCTAGCACTCTTTTGTACGACGATTGAGAAAAACCGCCTCCTTGTTGCAATAGATCAATGAGATACTCATTGATTGAGTGTTATATTAGTAATTCCGGGTAAGTCAACGGCTAACGTCATTAGTCCCATCAGTGTAGTTCAGGTTTTTGCTTCCAGAGGCGGCGGATATCTACCGCGGAATGGCAAGACCCGGCACAGGTCCGCGGGGACTTTCCCAACCAGGCGAAATTCTCGTTGACGCCACCTTGCATGGGTCCAATAGCCGCTGCCACTGTTGGCGAGGTACCCTCCCCAATGTCCGTTGGTATGTGCTGCGCCTCGACTCGGTACCATCCCTACACGACGATTGGGCAGGCAAAGTAGCATCCTGCTATAGAACATTCAAGTATTCTTGGGCTACCTGGTAGTCGTCTCTCAACTGTCATGTTGTTTTATAACTTTTTATGGAGCAAACCAGCTCCTTGGCAGGCACATCTGTTTTTAATTGTGTTTAAGTTCTTTACTGATGACTTTATGACCATTTTCCTGTTTTAATCATAAGTAATCTCACCCTATTTAAGTATTAAACTCACAATTTTTACCCCTTGAAAACGGTAAAATCTGTTACACGAAACGTTGAGCTGTGTTTGCCAAATAAATTATTCGCATTTAAACTGCCATCATTAAAATCCCACAAGGTCTGAACAACATTTCTATTTTGAATTGCGAAGCTACCTGCCCGCCCGGAATATTTCCAATTCCAAACCCATTAGCAGCGTCGTGCTTGTTAAATTGTTAAGTTCGGAAGAGAAAATTATTATTGTTACAATAACATTAATGTTTTGTGTTATTTTTATATTACAGTCCCTAGCCATATTATTAGACGCACCCTAAATTTTCAGTAAAAATCACGTTTTTGTGACGAAAAATGTATTTTTTATTTCTAACGAAATACATAAGTAATAATTGAATACTTACGATAGAAACAAGATATCATATGCAAAATTATGACTGTCAGTATAATATATAAACAAATTTTCATAAATAATCTCCATGCACATGTATATCTTTAATGCTTTGTCAGGCCATCTTTGGTGGCTATTAGAGCGTTAATTCTCTTTGGCATGCTATTAATGCATGCCTGGACAGTTTCTTGCAACTTTGGATGATGGTACCAGGGCTTGAATTATTTTCTCAAGGGGCGAATTTTTGTTGTTATTTCTTCCTTTGCGATTTCCCTCTTCATGAGCTCCCAAACATTTTCTATTGGGTTCATATCTGGTGAATTTCCTGATCATGGTAACACAGGAACATTTTTCTCCAACAAAATTGATCGAACTGTTCGAGCAGTATGACATGGAGCCCCATCTTCCGTAAAAAATTATTCTTCATATGAGAACCATTCCTGTAGTTGAAGCAGCAGTCGTTTCTAATACTTGCTTGCATTGGTCTTGTTTCATGATTCCCTTAACCAAGTACAGACACCCCGAGACCTTTGCCACTGATCACTGACCAAATCATTGCCTTGACTGGATATTTCACAATCTGGATGACACAATCTGAATGATACTTTTCACCAGGGCGCCTTCTCACAAATTGATGCTTATTTGCTAGAATTTCGAAAGTGCATTCGTTGCTAAAACAAACCTGAAATACAAGTAAATGACATTAGAATTAATTTTGGTAACCATTTATAATTATAAAAAAAGCACTACACTAAATTTTTACCGATTTCCAGAAGTCTAAATCTTTATTCTTAAGGTTCTTAGCCCATGCAAGCCGTTTTTCTTTCATACCAGCTGTCAATTTGGATTTGTGGGCTGGTCTACAAGCTTTAAAATTCATTTGTAGTAGTGTACGCCTTACTGTCCTTTCAGATACACAGAATCCACTGCTTTTAAATTTAATTTGTTTCGTAGTAGAGAACCGGTTTTCATGGCAAATCTTCCTCAAACATCTCTCAGATCTTGGTGAAAATATTATCTTCCGTCCACATGTGTTCTTCCTTCGTGCGCATAATTCTTCACAATTTTTTTTCTTGATTTGCCGAATAGATGTCTCGGATACGTTCAACCTTCGAGATAACTCACGATTTGAATAATTTTCTTTGTCGACAAGAGCTTTCCCTGCTGCGATTTTCCGAGGATACAAATCACTTGCCATTCCCATTATTTTTATTCAAAACTATCAGTTTTTTGTGTACAACAATTCACAATTTTTAAATAAACACGGCTATAACTATTTCACAAACTAATAAATAGAAAATAAACTATCTTCATGCAACAACACACTACTCTTGTCACCTCTTGTTCTACTTAACACTTGTAATTTGTGTCTAAGCAACAATGAGGTGTCACAACAATGGTACATAATGACAAATAATGTGTTAATTATTAGAAAAAGAAGCTTTGTTTTTATTGATTGATTCGCAACAATGCCAGATGTAATGTATTGCAGTGAGAGACTTCAAAACTTAACATTTTGTTAAAAATTTGGAGTGCGTCTAATAATATGGCCAGGGACTGTATGTTCGTGTTACTTGATTTTTTAATGTTCAAATTGTTTTTTACGATAATATTACAACTGATAAAGTTGGTAAATGAAGTACTATATACAGAGCTTTCTGATTATAATGTTGTATGATAGACAAAAAGCGCCACCTTGCGAGAGCGCCAAAAACAACTGTGACGATCTGACTTCAGGCCGCTCGATACACAGACGCTGGACGCCGGGCACGCGCTAACGAGTTACGCTCGTCTCTTACTCAAGCTGTATATTCAAAAGTACGTTAAACAAACGTCATTCCGATTGAGTATCGTTTATCGTTATTCTTACAACAGTAACGATAAAGCGTGGACCATTGGCATATACAGTGTGTGGTTGTTCATCACGCTGACAAGAAATATGTAAAAAAATAATTCTGTAACAACGGCCGATACTTAAATTATTTCTAGTGGTGCTACAACACCACTAATTCTCTTATTATTTGTATTATTATAATATTTAAATTATAATACTATACTTAAAACCACAAAAGTGGTTTTGCACCCGCAAAATTGGATGCCCACACGGAGATTGACGTAATTTGTTTTACCAAGCTATGAGCATATCAACTACACCAAATTTCACAGCAGGATAACCGACTTCCTTATGCTTTAAAAAGAATGTTGAGAAGATACATCTCATATTTTCAAAAACATTACATTGCATTATTTAAATATATAATTTTAATGAACAAAAATCATTAAGAAAGAAATCATATTCAAATTTATATTTGTAGGAAGACAACTAAAAAACACTTTTGGAATTTTCAAAAATTTAGAAAGTTCGACGAAAATAGAACCTGCGAAATGTTTATTAGCGTACTTTGCTCTATCCTAGAAAAAATAATGCAAAAAATTGTAGCCATTTTAAGGATATTTTGAAAATGTCGTTGAGTCTTAATGGAAAGTATCCCTAAAAATTCAAATATCCCATATCCATATCAAATTCGTGGTGACTGAGTGCAGCCAGATTGATCGGGGAGTCACTTCTGGATTTAGATTTAGATTTATTTAGTCAAAAACAGTAAAAACTGTATTGACTTACGGGGGACAAGATAATCTGCGCACGTTTTGTTGAGAATGCCCTATTAATGGGTTAAGCCCTAATTGTGTATACAGAGGGATGGACAGATCGACTTTCACCGTAAAACAACTTTTACATATCAAGGACCCACAAATCGTGTATCTGACTACACAACGCATTAGAAAAATCTACTACACAAAAATTATCCACATATTCGGATTACGGGGCCCCCAATATTACGGGGCCCCCGAAATTTAACGTCGAAAACTCTCGAATTTTCGGTGCAGCATTACAGTACCTGATCTTTACTACGTAAAGGCGAGAAAGAAAAATGATACTTTTTTATGTTTTTTAATGTTATCTTGGACTTAATGGAATGGAAATGGAATGACTTGATGTAATCGCATCACTTCCCTTCGGAATATGATGCGGAAAAATATATCCGTACAGGACATAACTCCAATCTTCCTTTATCCTTCTGTAACCTCTATTTTGCCTTCTCTAAACATTTCTTCACGAGGAACGTAGAATATTGGAATGAGTGAAAATATTAAAAAATAATATAAAAATGAAATGTAAAATTTAATATCATATTATAACTTACAAGAGCTTTTCCATAAATGTGAGGAGTATCAGCAATATGTAATAGTTTAACTTCAGGTAAGTAGAACTGTCGTAACTTCCACGTTTGTCGTAGCGACAACCTAGAGCCCACGCAATGTCTTACTGTTGATATTTGCATGTAGATTATACCAAAGTGGCCAACTTCCGTGAGTATCAGAGCAAGAAATCTGTGAATGAAAACGATGCATTGACCCGTACTTTCTATTACTGGAGCGCCATAATAAACTTCCCAAGATTGTCTCGTGGCTAAAATGAAAAGTGATATTAGTGAAAATACATCATAATGAGAAAAATAATTCCAAACTTGGTTTGTTAAAAAAACTAAAAAAAAATAGTTTTATTCTTCCAGAGTTAAAAAGAAATTTGGTTTAAAAAATAGAGTTGCAGAATCAAATTTTGAAATTATTTTTGATAAATATTCCCAATTATATAGATTACATTAGCACAAAATAGAAAAAAAGCCAATTCAAGATAGAAAAATATTAAAACAGAACAAAAAATGGAGGTACACGTAGCGTCACGTTGCCTGCCGTGAGTGGGAGGGGGACATGGAAGCCTCCCATACCTGAGTACTGTAACTAGCAGCTATGGCGTTGGCGGAGGCAGATAACTTTAGAGCCAGGGACACGCGGAGTTGTACTGCGTTCAAGGGAGGTCACGTGGGGATAAGCCGGCGAGCAAAAATTGGGCGACTGGCTCATGCTGGCGAGTTTTTCCTTGTAAACCTCGCATTTTGCGCAAAATTCCGCCCAGGCTGATGCGTATTCGTGCGTCGCACGAGTGATGAAGGTCACATGAGTGGCGCGGTAGCAGCGTGCCCTCGCGGTGAGGCCTTTCATTTCCATGTAACAGGATGGTGCGATCGAGGCTGGCGGTCGGGAAATGCAAGAAGCTAACACCAAAGGCAAGGAATGTTTTAAATCATTTTATAAAGAAGCAGAGAGACCTTGGTTTCAGGGGAAATCTATTGAGAGATATTTTGCTTCAATGGTGAACCAAAGTAGAGCTGGACATTATAGTTTAAACTCTTCATTATTTAGAGTTAAATTAACATCTGATCCAACATGCTTGTGTGGATACTATACTCAGGATTTAAATCATGTAATATGGCAATGCACAGAGTACAAAGAGAAAAGGGAATATTTAATTGAAAGACCGAAGAAAATTAAGATATTTTTACCATTAGATGTTAAAATGTTCCTTAGCCAACCCAATAGTACAGGTATGAAATACTTATATGCATTTCTATTATCGTGTAAAATAAAAGTATATGATTATACAAGAAATGGAAGTAACGATGAAAAAATTAATACCTCCTGTTTTAATGAAAAATTCATATATTGTAAAATACAAAATCAGTATGTATAACATATATGTATATATATATATATATATATATATATATATATATAAATTAAGTATATGTACAAATTAAGAAAAGCAAGTGATTTTAAGGTATTCATAAACAAAACATAGACGTTGAATTAGATTTTGAAGCTTAAAAGTAATCATTTGCATTTCATGGTCGTTACTTTGAGGAAAGTAAGCGACTTTTTTTTTCTTTCATTTATTTTCTTCTTGTTCGGCCATGTGGCCTTTCAAGGGCTTGGATACAATAGATTTTTCATTGTTAGGACTACGGCATCCTTGCATTTTGAGCTGACATCACTGCTACGTTTTTTTTTGTTTTTTTTTTTTATTTTTTTTTTTTTTTTGTTTTTTTTTGTTTTTTTTTAAGGTGTGGATTGGATTGGTGATGATTATGGGTTTAAATTTAAAATTTACATGCTTTAATGTTAGGTTGGATGTTTGAATTGGTTATATCATGTGCTTACGGGGGGCGAAATTTATCTTTTGGGATGTAAGCGACTTAATTTCCAAGTTGCCAATTTTCTGTACTTAGACTTCATAAAGTAAACTTTGAGATAAGATTCCCAGAATATCTGATATTATGGATATACCAGTTTATTTTGTAGAGGCTATTGAAGATATCGAGGAAGTCCTTAAGTACGCTACGCCATAAGCCTCGGCGTATTATCCGTGACACCCAAAATTCTGTGTTGAATTCTCTGTTGAATTTTACACAGAATGCTAGTTCAAGAAACGCTTCTGGTTTGACAAACGCAATGTGTTAGATATTCTTGATAAATTTATAAATGATCTGAAAAAGAACAGTAGAAGAGAACTACCTATTCTGCCCAAAATTCAATTTTTACTTCCTCTGAGATACTATGCAACAAGTAAAATAACAATTTTACAGAACTCATTAATATTGAGTTGCCAGTATTTTGTTAGATTATGTTCAAGTGCTGATTCATGTTAACTATTATTTTGTCAATGGTAATAGCTGACTCTGGGTTTTCAAGTAACTTTCAAGTTGATTCTGGCAATTTGTGAGAAGTAAGTCATCCTACCGTATGCAGAATAACCAATAATGTCAATATTAATATTCTAATAAATGTTTCTTTTATGTTCGTGTTATACTTCTATAAAATTTTTATAAACTTTCGTTTAAGTGAGCAGATATTTCACATTATGTTCTATGAATGCAAAGATTTGTCTCCCCTTGAGCAAACATAAGAAGAGAAAATCGAAAAAACAACTTGCCGTATTATATTGACTCTGCAGATGCCAACATTTTGAATTTCTTTATTGAATTGCAGGATCATTCCAAGTGAAATAATCCGTACACTCAACCTGTAGGGAAGAGTAGTTTTTGAGGTATGGAGGCTTGAATTGGGAAAAGACCCATATTCATATTTACCCATATCTCAAAAAATTCTAGACAGATAAATAGTAAGCTACATATTACAATGTAACATGCTGTTTACTAGTATTATAACTATTTACAAAAAAGGACCAAAGGGTTGAAAATCCAGGTTTTTTGGGGAGATTTGACACGAAATAAATCTATAGTTTAATTACTTATTAAATAAGTACAAATCATGGCCATATTTAAATCAAATGGATTTATAAAGTTGTTTTAAATAATTACACTGCAGTCAATAATATGAACTGCTGCATTCACGATATCACACGTAGTTCCGCCTGGTTCCTGCTCACGAAACAGCTAAGAATATGAACAACAATGAAATGTATTTAACTGTTTATTCTAATGAAGACGTTCTATCTGAAAAATTATTTTTGGCCGCATAACTTTCAACAGGTTCTTATATAAACTCACCCGCATATCCTTGTATCCTTTGAGTAATAATAAGAAAAAATCTCGAAGTTTCTATCTTGTGTCAATTGCTCAATCTTTACGGTATAATGTAGGGGACGGGGGAAATTATACAACAGATATGAACATTGTAACAGTACAAATACCTGTCTCCAGGCGTTGCAAAATATCATTGATAATAACTTACAATATCCATGAGCGCTATTTTTGTTCAATTTGTTCCCCTTTTGAAAACATTTTTGCAGATTCAGAAGACGAAAATTGATTCCGTATCTGTTTTATTTGTCTCTACATCAGTAAACAACTACAATTTATTCAAACAATCAATTAATATAAAGAACTTAGTTTATTCACGTTGACCACAATTCTCATACTACCTTCGTCTGTCCACACACATACTGCGCATGCGTCGAACTTCATAATATAGCTGTAACGTTTCTTTTTCTGTAAAAAGTTCCTTGTTCTTCGATTTGTCTAATGGTTAGTGAAGAGTTAAATGATGCTTCACGGTCGTCAGAGGCCTCCCGTACTGTTTCCTCAGTACGATTATAAGCTGTCTGTCTTCACGACAGGGTTCCTAAAATAGTTCTGAGGATCGATAGATCAAACTGAGGAATTCTTTCAAAGAATGCGAAGTTCAATTCGTTCAGCAGAAACCAATTGTCTCAGAAGCAATCTCGAACGGTGGTTCACCCTACATTTCTCTACATTTAATTTCTACATTACGTCTCATTCATCTTACATTTCACTTTACATTTAATTTTGGTTTCTAGTAGAACACGATTCTACGCAAATGATTCAGTTAGCATGTATTGAATGGAAATTAGTTGGTGATCTAACTTAGAATACCCTCTTATTATGAGACTGAAATGTACAAACGTATTCGGTTTAATTGTCCCTATACAACTATTCAATGAGCAATTCGCTGAGTATTAAGCGGATAGTTTTCAGTTCACTTTTAATGTCCCCTTATCTTTATGTTACCTTAGTTACGCGTCTTTGTCTTTGTTACTTTAGAAAAGTGCTTTTTTTATCGTATGCAAATGCTTTGCATACGGCGGAGGCATACATTTGAAAAACGCAATCGAAGTAACCTGTAATAAAATCACGATATCTTCATATTTTTCTAGCATTTAGATGTGGAAAAATAGAAACATTACAAATCAAATAGAAGGTAAAATAGATATTATTAATAATCACCTGGATTTCATTCTGCCAATAAACAAAACAGTCTCAAACTCTTGCGTGTTCACTTCACAATATTTTGTTCAAGCCATATAAAATTAATGGTGCTTAAAATAGCAGATACTTTCTCGCATTATTTCTAACTTATGCAATTTTTGAAAATTGAGAGATTTCAACAAAAGTTAGACTTGCGCCATTCTTTTAAGCGTTACTTCTTCTATTCGCGGATAAAATTAACACAAAAATTGGAAATGTTTTCTGAGAATATTTTTTTCTTGATACTTGCATTAGCTTCAAAGAAAAATTGCGTGAAAACCACTTGTTTTTTAAAAACATTGTAGGATACCTATTTTAAAGGTCTGTTTTTTAGAAAACATTTTATTTAAGTCAAAAGGTCTATACTTCAAAATTGTAATTTTGCAATGCTATATTTCTGCAGTTTTCGAAAATTCGGTGTGTTTTCCGGAAAAGAACTAGCGCCGATATTTTTTAGTCACATACAAGCAGATTGAGGGGAAGGAGGTACTTTGATACTTACACAAACAACTTTTTTAAATGGAACTGTTTTTAAAGTAATATTATTTTAATTGCCTAAATTTTACGCAAAATTACGGAAAAGCTACTCATATATTCCAAAAATTCTACATGATCTTATATTGTAGTTGTAGGAAGACCGAAAGGAACCGTTGTAGGAAGCCGAAAAAATTTCGAACTTTTGCAATTTTCAGAAATTCAGGAATTTAAACGAAAATAATAAAAAATATATTGTTTTAAGTATGTTTTCACTGTCAGTCGACAAAGTTTAATCAAAAAAGTTTTAGCCATATTTGCCACAATATTAAAACTATAATTGAGGCTTCAAGTAAAGTACCAGCAAAAATTAAAATATCAATTTCAAACTCTCAGGACCTTAAGTTCCTTTTAATCGATCGAGGAATATCAATTTTGATGAAAATTGTCTGAACAGTTTAGGCGCTGGTGCTCCAAAAACTATATTGAGATATGAATTTGAAAAAGTAACTTTGCTACATATGGGAATGATGAAATACTAATATTTTTTTATATCAGGGCCCAAAAAACGGTTTCTCTCTCCCTCCCTCTCTCTCCCTCCTCCTCTCTCCCTCCTCCTCTCTCCCTCCTTTCTCCCTCCTCTCTCCCTCCTCTCTCCCTCCTCTCTCCCTCCTCTCTTCCTCCTCTCTCCCTCCTCTCTCCCTCCTCTCTCCCTCCTCTCTCCCCCCTCTCTCCCTCCTCTCTCTCCTTCTCTCTGTCCTCTCTCTCCTTCTCTCTCCTTCTCTCTCCTCTCTCTCCTTCTCTCTCTCCTTCTCTCTCTCCTTCTCCCTCCTTCTCTCTCTCTCTCTCTCTCTCTCTCGAAAAATCGGCACTTTTTGCTGCTCTATTACAATATTTTCTCTGCAATACACATAGTACCCGACAGTATTGAGGAAGAAAAATCAACAATCTTATTCTTATATCGATGACAATCAAAAGTTTTAATCTACATTTATTGAAATAGAAAAATTCATAAATCGGGATTAGGCGAGTGAAAGGAGCAAAAGCAAATGGTACTGATAATTATCGGAGTTCTGGGATTACTTCCGCAAAATGTGTGGAAGAACTTGTCAAACTCCTAGATGTCAAATACTAGAACATAGAAACTTTCCATTGGAAACAGCCCAGATTTTGCACAAAGTATTGCAGAAGCCCCGACTGTCATTTAGAAGTTGGCTGAACCTGAAGTAAATTTAATATTTCACTGACACCTGAATTTGGATATTATAATAATAATAATAATAATAATAATAATAATAATAATAACAACAAAAATAATAAATCATCAAAATAAGGAATTAAAACCTTTCATTCATTTATTTATGTATTTATGTCGTTTCGTCAAAAACAGTTAAAAACTGTGTGGTAGAATTCCCAGCCCAAGAATGTGAGGCTTAAAAGAATCATGAAGTTGGGATTTGCTTAATAAGAAATTTCGTTCAATTCTCTTCAGTTATCTAAACGACAGGGAGCTACGGGATGTTTTTTCTCAGAATATTATGCTGTATCTCACGAGGGAACGTACCTCCACGAAATAAACACAACGAGCAATTTGAAGATTGGGTGAATTTGAAAGAATTCTAATCGCGTAGCACAATTTTGTCGACAGTTAATTTATATAGATATTCCGTTTGAGGTTTGACTGAATTGAGAGACTCCATAAATGTTGTTACCTTTCCATCAGTCAAAAAGTTATCGTAAATGTACAATGGAGTTTACAGTTGTTCACTTGAAAAACCGTATTGCAACTGTTTTCCTTTCGTTTTATTTCATTGGTTATTACCGAAGCGTTATGGAACATCTGCTGTAGAAGTCACTGTTTCTTCATAGCAAACAATATTCGTTTCATCCCCCAAAGAGAACTTCTCCACCGTTTCAAGGGCATATCGTTTACGTGTTGTAGGAAGAGAAAAAGGGACAAAAATCCAACCAGGCTTGGCTATGCGCAAATGAATCAGAAAGGTCCCTCCAGTCCGGTACTTCGTTTCTACTCCCCGAGATCGTTGTGTAAGGCATGAACATAACCAAACTACATACAATGAATTTCATACGAAGTTAATTCCTAAAGTAAAATATAACGATCAATGACGTCAAGTGAGTATGAATTGATGAAGCGACATCTTTAAGAAAAGAAAATATGACCGTTTCTGTAAATTTTTATTTTCAAAATCCATGTTGGTAAACCGATATTGCTTCGTATTTACTTAGAAAGGTTTTTAATCGTAGGTATAAGGTCTAATATTTTGGAAAAACTAACAATAGGTATAATGTAATGGTAGGCGCACTATGTTTGTAAGAAATAATTCGGAAATTCATCCAATATTATTTTTTTTGTTTTCCAATTAATTTAAGAATTGCATACAAAAAAGTTTGGAAAACAAACATCATCTCGAATTTTTGTTGAAAACTAGGTTGTTGAATTTTGTGGCTTTACTTCCTTCCTGAAATTAATCACATTTTTCGAAAAGTATTGGTTGAAGAAACGTTCGCCTGATATTCACTTCTATCATTTTATTTTAAAAAAATACGTTCTCTAGTTGATGGGGTCGTATTTTTTATACATTCCACATTTCTTTTGCATTGTTATTTGAGTTCAAAATATCATGATTGATGGTCCTAGCCTGCCTTACGACTTTTCTTAACAATGATATGTATTTTTGAAGTAGAGGTAGAAATCATTAGATAAAATTTGTACAGATATTGCACTTTCTGTTTAGAAAAGAAATAAAGAATTTTATTTTGTTTTATATGATTTTCTAACTCCTCGTGTTGTTCAAGTATTGCTTTTCCAGGAAATGTTTATTTTTTAGAGGAAAGTACCTATTAAAGTGAAATGAAAGCGAAGAAAAAATGAATTACATTTGTCATTAGTATCACAGTGTTGTAAACCGCGTCCCATGATTCCACTTACATGTTTTATGTAATGTGTTCGTGTTCCTAATTCATATAATTAAAATAATTTGTGCATCGTGGTATCTGTGTCCTTTTTCTGTCGTTTGTAGTTCATATCTAGTAGTGGTACCTAACATTTTTTAGTGTACAGATATGTTTTGCTTCAATTATTAGATTCATAGAAAAAAATTATAAATGCATTTTGTTAAGTTTTTTGTAGATTAGTGAAAAAAACTACGAAAGAATTGAAAAATTGGGTTCAAGTGACCTGTGTGTACGGTACTTTTAAAACTACATAAAACATAAACTTCTAAGAGAAATAGAATCAAGTGTTTACTGAAAACGAAATGAGATGTGTGTCTTTATGAACAATATGTTAAGATTTTGATATACTGTATACAATTGCAATGTCTTCAAATTCTCTTTTGAAAGCCAAATTACTGTGGCTACATTTTGCTTGGCAATATTTAAATGCACAGGTCCATTTAGAGGGTGATTACAGCTATATCTTAGGGTAGTTTTTAACCCCATCAAAACAAGGCTGTTGGTTTTTGAGTCAAGAGAGATAACTTTCTACAGCTTATTTGGTATTGTATCTTCAGGAACGCCATATTAAATATATTATGAGTAGAGTTAAGTTTGAATGGTACACTTTGCCGCTGCAATCAATATTGTCTCATATTCCTCGACTCTCTTCAAACTATTAATACCTCCTTCAGCTTATTGGAGGCTTTATTTAATCCTAGTGCATCACCCACCAGTGATGGTTACGTTTCTTTAGAGATAAAAGCGCTCTTTTCCCATTTGAACTCTTTGCATTTGTGTCAAATAATGCATATTTAGAAATAGTTACTAATGAGAATCCTACATCTACTTTCTTGAACTACTTTTGACCCGACAATAATTAGACTAGTAATAGATTCTGTAGCGGCAAATGATTTTTGTTTTCATGAAATCTTCTTTGAAAATGATGGATTGTATATATCTTACAAGAAATTGAACTATTTCTTTTGTTTTAAAATTTCACATTGGTACAATAGTATCGTGTGGCTATAAAAAACAATAATCGAAATACTCGATTAACATAACTTTTTTCCTATCAACAACTTTAGTAATGTCGATCTTCTAATTTTGAAACTTGATCTAATAATATGACCGAGAACGCTTGCATTTTAAGTAATTGATGGACTGAAATTATTGCTGACAGAAAATTCTGGGTGTGTACAGAAAAAGCTAATGACAGAAGGAGGAAATTTAACAATAATACGATTTTGCTTAGAAATTTCATTTCACCATTATTTCATTTCCATATCTCGCAAATCGCAAAACAAAAACTTCTTCATGCAAATACATTCCATCCGGCTGTATTACTCAACTAATGGTTAACTTACCTCAGTGAATTATCGAACTTAGAACACTTAATTTTCGAAGTACTTGTTCGAACATCATATTACCACAGTTCTCGCAACACTTCTTTCAAAATTGTACTTCATTGTATTGGCTGACCTAGATGTCAATTATACGGCAACACAATGGAACCTGATGTAAAAACTCATGACGCTACATATGCATATATTTTCCCATATTATTGGTAACGGTTATTCAGTATTATAATATTGCAACTTAAATCCTTTTCAACTTGTATACAACCCGCTTCAAAAGCTCTTCATCAAAGGAAACACGGGAGATTCGAAAAAATACGTCCTTTTTTCGTCTTTCACGTTTTAATTAAAATGGCACTGGTGCCATAGAATCTAGAGTTCGTGCTCTATGCCGGTAGCCGAACTGCTTAACCGCGCTCCGTCAAGTCACGGAGGTTAAGTGGGTCGAGACGTCGAGGTTCGCTGGGTGAGTGACCGTCTGGGAACCCCGGTTACAGCGCCGAACCCTACGCCCGATAGGGATAAAAGCAATGACGTTATGACGAATTGTCAAAATCACTTTTAAAATGAATTTCTCCACGTTTAACATGACTAAGTTCAAAGTCGTTCGTATTCAATGCCGAAGTGCTTGGAACCTTATTACAAGAGTGTCCGTTCAATAAATTAAACAAATATTATGAGCCATTCTTGGGAACATCAATTGGGTATTTGGTATTTAGGTATTCGAAGAAAATTGTAGTTCGCTACAAATTACAAAAAAATACTCATAATTTTAGTAATTGTTGTACAGGCTGTTTCAGAATAAATGTCACAGACTTCAAAGGCACATAGAGAGATCGAAAATGACTACATTTTGCTAATAAAGTTATAATGGGAAATTGCATAAAATGAAGTTATATGCATTTATTCAGAGGCAATCGTCATATGTATAAATGACATTTATCAATATAGATTCATTGCCAAAAAGTTATCATAGCCGACCATTTGAAATGCACTAGAAGTCGTTAACATTTATTCTGAGCCATATAAAATATCTTGAAAAACTTCTCTAACCAATAAAGTGAATGCTGGAGCATTACCTGAAAAGGGGGGCCACGGACCACGCGCGATCTTTTCTTCCTCGTCCTTGTTCCTTCTTCTCATCACAGACACACACACACACACACACACAAATGCACTACAGAACCATATAGAGCAGAGCATAGAGCTTGTCTCTGCGAGGACGGTGTCCTACTGGGAGAGATATATTTGAGTGGGGAAAATCCGCAAGCCGACATTAGGTCGATGTCGAATCATAACTAAACGGGTTACAAAATCCGCCACCGTCCGAGATTTAATATTCACTACACTTGTGGGACTAATGACCTCAGTACGGTCATTACACTAACGGACCGACGGCCCGAAGGACCGATTCATCGATTGGCAGAGTGACCATCTGATCGTCTGACCATCTGACAGATGTTTTGAGGAATGACAATTTTTCAATGTCAAGCTGTCCTTTAAGATGTTCTTTCCTCGAAAGGTCAACATGAGTTTTTTATCATTATAATAATTTATCAATTCGTTTACAGAATTTAAAAATTGAAAGTTAAAGGTTCAATGGAAATAAATTTGCGAAGTATCGTAACATTTAGGATCAACACTTCGTATACCCTTTCCTAAACAATTATGTAAATATACTTGTACTTAGTAAATAGCTGGTAATTGATTCGAGTGTAATGAACCTTCAGGTAGTATAGGATTTCACGATCGACTCACGAAAAGTATTGTATTTTGAATTAGATTGATAAAAATCAGCGGAAAGAAACTTCTTTCAAAGGAGTTATAAAATGTACCATCAAAATCAGAAATTTCCATTGGAAAACAGAGTAACGATTCCAAACAGTAAAAGTTGATTCATGAATAATTGGGGTATAAAGAAGAGTACGTAGACTATGATATGAATAAATGAATGTGCAACAAAAATTCATTATTCTTAGTTTTAGAACGCTGAAATTAATCTTAGTGACAACTGTGACCTATGAATTCCTTCATAGATTTTGGCGATATTATATGCAAAAACACTGCTAATGATGGGCTTCAACAGTGTGTACGTTGTGGAGGTGTCTATTACACAGCGAAGTGGGCTACGAGTGGAATTAAGCTTGCAGAGCGCAGAAGATGTAATTGGAAGATAAGCACACATAGATAAAGTGCTCTCGGTGATATCGATGTCCCGTACGTTGTAATGACCTAGACATTTCACACAAGGACAAGCATAATCGATAGGGAGGCAGTAATGTGGCACACGTTATTGGGCTAGAGAGCTGCCTGTTTCGTCGGTCACCAGGGCGACCGGACTGTGTGTTTTGGCGGACGGACGCAGTGAGTCAGCGAACGACACGACAACGAGCGGCACGCGAGGAGCTTCCGTTGCGACAAGCAACCGCCTCGCGCCGCCTCTCGCCTCCCCCCGCGGCCACGCGCACCTCGCTCGCCCCACCTCATCCCGCACACCGAGCCCAGTGCACACCGCCGCCCCGTGCACCACCGACGCCCCCGTGCAATCATTCGCGACGCCCCGTGCACACCGACGCCCCGTTGCACACCGAGCGCCCGTGCACAACCGACGCCGTGCACACCGACGGCACCGTGCAACACCGCGCCCCCGTGCACACCGGACGCCCCGTGCAACCGACGCCCCGTGCATACCGACGCCCCGTGCACACCGACGCCCGTGCACACCGACTGCCCCATGCAACCGCTGCCCCGTACACATCCCGCTCCGAGCACTCCGCCGCCCCGTGCACACTACCGCCCGTGCAACATGCGCCCCGTGACACAACGCCCGTGCACACGCCTCCGTGCACAACGCGATGCCCCGTGCACAACGCCGCCCCGTGCACCACTCGCTGCGTACACACCACCGCCCCGTGCACACCACCCCTCCGTGCACTCCGCCACCCCGTGCACACCGCCGCCCCATACACACACACACACACACACACACCATTCCCGATCATACCGCCGTCCCGCAAACCGCCTCGCTCTCTGCATGCCCCCCACACGCAGTCCTGCGCCTCCGCCGCCGCCGCCCGGCGACAGCACACTTGACACATGCGTGTGGCTAATTGCCGGCCACTCGGCGCCGCGCTCGCACTCAGAGCTAATCCGCACGTCGGGAATTTGTGTGGTCATATCGTCAACAGAGTATCGCATTGACTAAGAGCTCTTCAAACGTGGTTTGTTGTGTTACTTAGTAGGCTACCCACCGCACATTCCAGAACATGCCGCCTCCAGTATATTCTATTATCCCACATTTCCTCAACGAGCTCGGAAGGACGTTCTCCTCATGTCTTTTCGATGTGTTATTTGATAGTTATTGCACATTTTAATTATTTTTTGACATATTTATATATTTTACAAGATATGAAATTTTACGTTTAGTATTATTGGAAAATGTATACAGTGCTTCAGATTGTATGCACTGATATAAATTATAAGAATAAGTCACATTGTTCATTCCACTACATATCATAATATTAAATATGTATGGTCTTTTGAAAGTGTGTTAATACTTTCAAAGGTGAGATATATGGCAGAAAATGTCTACTTAACTCAATTCCTCTAATAAACATCTTATCTGTTTTTACAAATTTTAATTAGATCGCTCTGCACTACGCAAGCATGCCCGCGCTATCCTTGCAGAGATACCATTGAATTCAGTGCGAAACTAGTTCTGATATTTTTCTGTGCTTTGTGTAAAGGAGAAAAGATGTTCATATAAAGAATCTAAATAATAATTTCCCATTCGCGCAGAAATTGAAAGAAAACTACGCACCTTCCGACCATGTGAGACGGGTCTATGATTTCGTTAGATGCCCGGAAAATCGAAGAATCCGAAAACAATGAAATAGTTACGATTTTGACTGAAAATGCGAATATTCATTGTTATTCTGCTGATTCTCATTGATAGTGTACTGGCTACAATCTCTTACTCAGTATGGCTCGTCCTACGACGCAGCTGACGTTATACAACGTCAAGGCTCCAAGGAAGAGGTCACCCGCCAGTATATATTTGCTTTTTACGTAAGCAGCTTTTTTTATAATCTTGTTTGCAAAGAACTGTTGTGCCGTGTTTCCATATATACTATCTTGCGTTGCAGTATTCGTGAAGTCTGGTTTTGTTAAAATTTTTAACTTATTGCAGTTGTATAGGTGTTGTAGGATTATTTTATTTGCTCTTCTCTAGTAGTGAGCGTGCTTCTTTTTGCAAAACCATTTTGTGTTATTTTATTAAGCAGCATTTTCACTACTGTAGGCCAGTAGTAGTTCCATATTTCTGCCTCGCCGTGGATAGCATTGCAAAAGACTCTCAGAGAATCTACAATTACACTACAATAAGAACTTCTGCAAGAGAAACGCGAAGTTCGCGTAGTTCATAGTTTTGAGTTTTGAATGTATCGTTTCGTAATGAGTCTTTATATTTCAATCTTCATTTCTGTCTTCATGTAGGCGTGTATCTGATGGTAGCCAATGTCCCTCTGGCCATACGGGATTACACAATTTTCAATTAAGAAGAAACTGCCAGTTGCGGATCGATCGCTCTTTGCATGATCTTCCTAATGACTTTTTCCATTGGTGTCGATAAAATCAATAAATCACTAAGAGGCTTTGTACAAAAGTACAAAAGAATCGTGCCTTTCAGGACCATTTGAGAAAAGACGCGTGTTGTCTCGATCCCAGCAGGTCTCTAGGATTTTACTGAGGGCAAATGAACTACAACGCTCATGGGACATTTCTTTACTGTTCGTTGTTGTGGGATTCACAATAACTCCGGGTTGTAGATACAATTCATCTGGGCAGAATGGATCAAACAATAATAAAATGACTGAGCGGGGATATGCTTCTTGCGAGGAAATTAATATCACGTAAACCTAAATAAAAGTCTTCGACATGGCAAACAAAAATCGAAGGAGAATTAAAAGAAAGGAGGATTGGGAAGTAAGCAAATGAGGTCTATAAAGAGAGAAGGGCAATAAAATTGATCAGAAGACGTGACGGCGAGCCGAGGCAAACAGGTCCATATCTCTCCGCCCCCGTCTGCCGGAGTAAGAATCGAGCGTGGGAAGCCACAGTGAATGCACTTACCAATGCTGCTATTCTGAGCGCTTCCAGAGGAGCCCGCCGGCGAAACGCACTGCAAACCGGCGCCCCGCGCGCCGCCGCTCCCATCCCCGCCCCGCCCCCGACCCCGCGCCCACGCCGACGTGGGAGCAGCGCAACGGATTAATATAAGTCATTCCGCAAGTTCGATACACGACAACAATACGGAGCACGCGGCAGGCCAGCGCCGCGCGGGATGGCAATGACAAGAGGACCCCAGCAAGGCTGCCGCCCGCGAGCGGGCGGCGCGGGGGCGACCATGACCGCGGAGACGCCTGCGCTGCGTGCGCTTGCGGTCTCGCCCCCCCCCCCCCGCCTCCCTCACCCTACCCCCCCCAAATAACTGTCTTGGGCTTGTCTATGCACCGGTAAAGGGCTCTTAAGTCCGAGCAATGTTTAGTTACGTGGATGTTGGTGTGATTTTTGTAATCTCGAAACTTGTGCGCATACTACAAGCAGCACGATACTTTCGCATTATTCCAACTTTTTTGCAATTGTTTTGAAGTTTTTGAGAGTTCAACTAAAATGTGACCTGCGTCACTCTTTTAAGCGTTCATCGTTCTATTCGTGGAAAATATTGTAGCCGTAATTGAATTTTTTTTTTATAAATCTCATTAACTTTAAACACAAATTAAGCAAAACGACTTGTTCTTTTTTAATTGTACGTCACCCAATTTATAGATTCCATTATTTTAGAACAATTATTTTAAACAAAAATCTGTATCTTCAATATTGTATTTTGCATTGTTAAGTTTCTGCCATTTTCGAAAATAGAGTTTGCCAAATTCTTATTTCAAAACCTGACTTTGATTATCAGATTTCATTAAATAAAAAATTCTCTATTTAATATTGAAGTTGTAGGAACACGACTAAAAAAATTCAACTTTTTCAAATTTTCACAAATTAGGTATTTCAATGAAAATTAAACCTACGCCACTCTTTTAGCGTTCTTTATACTATTTGAGGGCAAAGATTAATAAAAAAAATTACTAGTTACCATAGGATATTGCGCCTGGGCACCATCAAATCAGACTGGTTAAACGTGTGATGGGGGCTCATCGTGACGCTTCTCACCCACCTGCAGACGCGGACCCGGCGGTCGTCGCAACTAAGGCAGACGCGGCGCTCGTCACTGAAGATGACCCGCTGCTAGTCTGCATGTCACCATGTTCGGGAATCCAGACTCTCGGCGAGTTAATAGTGACGCCACTGAGGTGTGAGGGTCGTAACGGTGGGGCTAGCAGGTGTGACAGCGCGCTTGCGTACCCCGCTCAATAGAGCTGCCGTTGGATCTTCTCGCGCGTAGCCAGCAATCAGACGAACGTGGTTGCGTAGGCTTTCGCGGCCGGAGTTTGTGTTGTCTAGGCTATCCGGGACGAGCCGCGTCACTGACATGGTGGCTAACGTTTGCGAAACGAAAACGTTTCGGCCAGCGTTTCGTTTCGGCCAGCATATTGTGGCTGAGCGTCAGCAGTACGCTCTGAAGAAGGTCACAATACGCCGAAACGTTAGCCACCATGTCAGTGACGTGGCTCGTCCCGGATAGCCTAGACAACACAATCAGACGAACCTCCAGCCTCGCGGTGCGTGGCGATCCTGCTTGTCGTGTATGCCAGCCTCCCTCTATCCGCTGCTGCCAACAGCAGAAGATGGTCACAGGAAAGGGGTTCAGAAGAGGGGAGCAGCTGGAGCAAATTGCCCCAGGACCCGACGTATTTGGGACCGATTCTTTTTCATTCAAAACAAATGAAAACTATGTTTGTCTCTAAACCAAATTTAACGCTGTAGGTTATTTTTGATGCACGGAGAAATGAATTCGGTTTAGGAAATGGGAGAGGAGGGAATTTTTTGTTTGAAATAAGGGAGCCCGAGGATCGACTGCTCCAGACCTTTCGTTGTCTCTGGGCGCCTCTGCTCACCGGTGAGGCGCGCAGTGCGGCGACAGGGCCATTCATGTTTCCGCAGTCTCACTCGGACTCGTCTAACTGGGCAACGAGCATTCGCCGTCCATACACGTGCAAGTGATACTCAGGAGATAGTACTCGATATCGCAATGACCTGCACGGCCAGTTGGAGCCACCTAATCTTACTCTGTGGACACACCTCAACTCGAAATGGGCGGCCGACAGTAAAAAGGAAATCATTGTCATTGCTGATAGTGTGCAACATACGCACTTGTTTGCATGATGGTCGGGTACTTCTGGGAGCAAAGTTTTCATTAGTGTGTAATCTTTAAGGCTGTTATACAGTACATCTCATATTCATCAACAGCTTATCTTCTGTGATCACACTAAATCAGCAAATTGTTTGTTTTTTTTTAATTGTGATTTCAACATGACTATCCACCTTTCTCGTAAGCCGTTTTACACTATCCGAAGACAATGTTTGATCAAAAAATTTAGTCCCAATTTTGAGAAAATTTAAAAATACTTTTTCGGCTTCGTGTGAAATATCCGTTTGAAACTCCCAAAGCCTGGAGTTGATTCAGATGGATTGGGGAATATCAATCTTGAAGAAAATCGGCTGAAAGTTTTAGGTGCTACCATTGACCACAGATAAACAGCCGACGTTTTGCCGTCAATCGATTTTTCGATATCAAGATCCAACAAACATTGATTCTTGCCACATCAGGTGTTACAGAATTTTTTTCTAAATTTAGCAACAAGATTTATCCACTTTTTCGTTACCAGAGCCCAGTAATAAGAGGTTTTCTGGCAAAAATTCGCCCTTTTTCCAGCGCACAATTACATAACTTTCTCTTCTTACGAAGAACTTCGTAAAACGAGAAAGTAACACAGTTATGTAAATCTAAGAGTCTCAAGACACTTTTAACAAATGAATATTTTATAACCCCTTTATTTACATCAACAGCAATAGGGTGATGGAAGTAATTTAGAGGTTTTGCAGGTTACAACTATAAGACGTAGATACCAACAACTATGTGTATTACGCGTAAAATGTATTAACTCTGCATGAGATCAGAGTGATGATCTCGCGTGTAATTGATGCAAATCTCTGCATAAGTGACTTAGATATAAACCTGTGGAACAGTTACGAAGATCTGGACTAGAGCTCTCTCCCTCTTTCTCATTCTCACTTTCTCTGTCTCTGTCTCTCTCTCGTTCTTTTTCTCTTTCCCTCTCTCTTCCGTTCCATTACTGCATTTAATGCCAGTCTGCATTTGATGTCAGTCTACATTTGATGTCCAATAGACTGGGATCACTCCAAATAGTCTGCGAGGCTTCCGAATTTGTAAGCTCTACAACCTATCATTCTGGGGCCTAAAATAGGCTTTCAAAAGGAGAAAATAACGTTATAATTATCGTTAAATAAATATATAGTTATATAAATAACGTTACATTATCTCAAACCCGCCGAGTCTCCAACTCACTTCCATGGAGTTAACTAGCCATGCCCTTTACCGCTACATCACGCAGTCGCTCGGGCGTACTTGCTTTGCTGATGCTTAAAAAATAATTACGTCTTACATTCGTTCTAACTCTCAATTTTCGAAAATACAGTATTGAAGATAGATATTTTCCTTACATGAAATCTGATCTATAAAATCATTTTGTTAAAAAAGGTCAAATATTTTTTTAATCGAGTAGTTTTCGCGTAATTTCTCTGTCAATTTAATGCAATTTATTTTAAAAAGTCTCAAAAATGGGCCGAATTTGTTTCTTTAATTATTTCCTCGAATAGAGAGAAAAGGACGGTTAAAAAATTGTCGCAGGTCTCATTTTCGTTAAATACTCTGAATTTTCGAAAATGGCAAAAGTGGGAAATAATGGGAGACACCTTTCGTGTGTAAGCGTCATGAAGAGCGAGCGTCCGCGAGTGACCACTCGGGGTAGTGTTAATGTGCTTGGGCTCTTGGCTCGGAGGACACGAGTTAGAATCTCGGCGCGGAGGAATCAGTTTTGCTGGTTGAAATACTTTTGCAGGTACACGTAGTAGTATAATATTGCATAGTCGTTACAAATAACGTTAGGTAGTATGTGCTGTTTTAACACCACTCGTTTCCTTCTAGAAGCCTTGTCACCTGCTGGTACACAACGGTGTTCCAGCTTTATACTCTATGGATTTACCTACAGAGATAATTTTCTATTTGAAATGTCTTACATTCAGACGAAGTGACTCTGTTCCGCCGAGAGTGAAGAAACTGTGAAATTTACATAGCATTCTCATAGCATTAACATAGCATTCTCATTTTTCAGGGTAACGGATCACATCCTCGCCATGGCACGACCTAGTACAGAAATAATAAAGAAAAAGAACATTGTTCATCAGTTTTTAAGGTGAAGTATATAACCCAATCATTAGGTCACGTCATTTGAAACATCGTCTCCACTTATCATACTTTGAGTTGAAACGTAAAATTTTTTAGACGATTCATCTTTCGTAACACACGTCTTCCATTTCCAATGTAAATAAATGTAACAAATGTCATAAAATAATTTTAATGAGTGTTAATAATTATAATGCAACAACAATAAATAAAACAAGATTGTGCTTAGGAGGAATAAGTCCACTGCTTGAAGCAATGAATTTCCACAACATATTTGTACATATTACTTGATATGAAATATGTTGGATATCATATTACAAAGTTTCTAATTTACATTTTGTTAGACATTCCTGCTAATACAAAAAATAGTGTAAATTCTATACGTATATAAACAAATCAGAACATAATACTGAAGTATATTTAAAAAAGACGCTTTTAATTGTTATTTATGGTTAATAAACGTACGTGTGTTAAAAACTGTATGTATTACTCTTTGTATCAGATTTGAAATATTCCATTTTCTTATATTGTAAAAGAAATTTTACAAAATATCCCATTATGTTTATTGGTGAAGAATATATAAATACGTAGCATTGAAGTACATTAATGAAAGTTAATATTAACTTTAGAATATTGTTACAAAGTTATAATGATAGATGTAGTTGTTTTTATTCTCAGATGATCTTTGGTTTTTAATTGTAAATGAAAATGCTCATCGTAGTATAGAAAATATTTACTTGGAGTAGCACGCTACGAAACACTGACATTGAGCGGAACGATCGTCATCCGCATTTCATGGCATTTCATCCGCAGAGTAAAGAAACAAAGAGAAAGAATGATGATTTGACCAGTTAGCACCAATTTGTCGATCAAAGTTTGCTCTCTGCTCAATGTGCAACACGATCGTTTCCCACGTAACTGTTGGTTTAATAGAACTAATGACATCAGTCACGCTCTGTGCCCTTTTCGTTGCTAGAAGTACTATATAAATAAATAATCCTTTTCGTGCGAGTCTCAATGCAGTGTTTGCATGTCAATATCATTCAGACACTAAGTATCTCGAATACTATTCCGGATATTCTTCTTTAAATATCGGATACTATTAGGTCTCATTGATAATATTCAAAATAATAGGAAGAATTTGTTTGGAAATTAAAGAAACCTCCAGTGAATGAAAACTCCTTGTTTTACTGTCCAATATTAGCATCAAATCGAAATAATGAAAATGAATATGACAGATCTTTTAGTCTGAATAGTAAATTTATTTCTATTCTTAAGATCCACTTTTTTGAATAAATGTAAACAATGAACAGTTTTAAGAGTTGTTATTAAATCGTAGTATGGGGTTTATGTGAATTGCCATCTGCAAGGACATGCAAAATTCCCTATGATTTACAAAATTTTCTCGCCAAAATAAGTTCTCTGGTTTCGGAACTTTCGCTACCTTACCGGACATTCGCGAATGAAATTTCATTTGGTAAACAAGTAAGTAGGATCTCTAGAAAGCATTTAACATTCCGACCTGGGCGCAGAGCCTCGCATTCCGCAAAACCCTGATATCTGGCCTCGACATGGCGTTCTCATCTTCGCTTTTCGCAGCCGCTTCGAAGCAAACAAGGCTCAAGTCATATTCTCAGAAGGTGTGGGAAGCGATCGTAAATCTAGTGTTAACTGCATGACGTGCCTAAATCTGAATTTGACAGTACGTATTTAGTCACAAATGTCTTTGAATGGTGTGAATAGATGTAAAGTTGGATTTACGAAAAAAAAATCTTCTACTCTCATTTAATCCTTAATTTTAATATTCAGAAAGAAAAATACATTTTAAAATGCAATCAACAATAATAAGTTAATTATTTCTGTTAAAATAAAGTTTAATTACGTTAAATCATGTGGAATAATATATGTTGTTTGTGGCTTTACAAAGACAAATGTTTGAGGTGCAGTAAAAGCTAAGTTCCCGAAAACAATTACAAAATGGTAATTCCAATCCTGCAACAACTAAGCACACTATTTTTTGTTTTATTTTAAAATAAACATCAGTTGTTTAAAGTCTTCTCGTTGATCATATTAATATTACACCATCCGAGAAAATTTTAATGTACGAGGCTAGAGCACTGCTTCCACTGACTTACCTGCTAGGTCCTAAGTTGCCCCCCCCCCCTCTCCTTTCCCTGCGTCCGTTGAGCGCTTAAGGCATCGCGACAGTTGGCTGGTGCATGCGCCCACAGCTCCAGTTTCGAACGCGCTGATGCCGAACTGACTGTTGCAGCGCTGGCATTCGGTCGATCATAAACCTGCAGATCCCTGGAGAGCATGCGAGTTGCGGGGCCTCTCTGGAAAGCAGTGGTTTCACATATAACCCTGATATCTTCATGGAGAATAACAGTAAGTAAGGTTTTTTCATTTCTAATGGATAGCGTCCAAACTTCCTTTCATGAGCAATTACAACACTTTATTTGTTCTATATCTATTAATTCTGACATATATTGTTCTATTTACTAAAATTCTGCAATTTGAGAATGAATACGACTAACGTCAATCATACCCCTTAGCTACCATGTAAAGAAAGACGTAAGCATAGTAATGTAAGTTTTAAAAAGTTTCTCTAAATTCACCGAAAATATTCATTAGGACATTGCGTAAAGAAAATTAAATATGACTTGAACTTAAAATTGTTTCGTTTCTAACGCAACGTTAACAATTATTTTCCCCAAACCAATTTTGAAAGTTAAAAAGTATTACAATTTGGTCGGGATGAGGAGTGTATGCAAACCTGTAGTTAGGCATAATTTTAAACAAAATGAATCGTGCCTGCCGGTGTATTTCTGTAAACGTTAGTTGACTGGACGAAGTGTACATGGTAGTTCTGTCTCTCGTCTCTCAGCTTCATTTTAATAGAGCAGTTAATCCTCTGGTCATCTCCGGGAAGTAATTTGAGACCTGTCGAAGTGAATCATGCATGAAATGAATATTTAAACTGTGTGTAGATACATCGCCAAATAAGACTCAACACAAAAGAGAGTCCCAAACTGGAAGAGAGAAGGTTTTGTCGTTTTTACTGGTAAGAACAAGTCTGATAAATAAGAACATATGAAAATCGATGCTTAATCGCTAATTGATGGATTGCCTCCTTGCCATCCTCTTTATATAAAATACGCCAAGGTAATATGTTTTTATCAGCAAGAGTACATTCACACATAACTCAGTAAATGTGTTACTCTTTGCCTATCACACAGATCTGAGACAGAAAATGTGGAATTTTGTAGATTATGCTATGACCGGACAGGGGCAAATGCAATCTGCGATACACATTGCGCCACAACACACGTTACCATCGCTCAAAATTCAGAAACGCTGCATCCTAGGCCCTTGAAGACAGATATTCGATCTCAAGTTCAGAGTTGCCCATTGTAATCTATTACATTTTGGAGGGGAGTGTCTCTACTTAAGTTTTAGTCGACACAAATCTCCGTAAATCAGTTAGTGCTGAAAGACAGTAACCTATTTCCGAGAACTCCAGCAAATATATTTAAGACTAAAAATACATATTACAACCGAAAACAATAAGTACTTACAATTGCAATATTTATTTTTTATTATTTAAAGTACATTTTCGTATACTACAACATTGACGCGTCCCATTGCGCATCAAATCGCGTCGAGATACAGGTGCACTTTGATCCTGATTACTGCAAATACCTCCATTCTGATCATTGAAGTAAGTAGAAGAAGGGCGTGTCATGTGTAGAATGAAAAATTATCTCTTAAGTTCTCTAAAGTTTTCTCAAATTCACCCATAACCCCGGGCTTATATAATGTACCTCTCTGTTGAAAGCCGGCCTTTCGAAAATATAAAACTTACTTTCACTCTTGAAAAAAATATTTACAAAGTGCGGAATATTCGTTCGGGACCAACTAGTAGCTACTAATGCTTCTTCCAGCAGGTTGGCTAAGAGGCGGGCTGCGAGCCTTTGCCAACAGACTGAGCCTAATCGTGAGGTTAGGTTCCCTGCAATGTGGGAATCTGGGTCTCTAAACGGCTAAGGCAGGCGAAGCCAGGCTCCTCATTGAGGAATTGCACATGTCACGATGAATAGAAGGCAACACGCAATAGTATTAAAGGCGATAAATAAGCATTACGCTTCAGCTAAACCTAAAAAACATTGTTGCAGTTACGTTGTGGCTGGTTTTACGCAGTGACACTCCGTGAGAAAAACGATTGCTCCACTCGGAGTTTCAAATCTTGTCGTTTATCAGATAGTCGTCGGGTGACCTGTGTGTGCCTATCCGTCCCTCACCGTTAGACACCTTCTGGTCTGCCTTTTGGGGCAAACAGCAAGGTGTCATACGACACGATTCTGTTTGCTTGTAAGGAATTAGCCCTTTTCGTATCTTTTTCGTTTAATTAAAATTTTTCAACTCAGTGAATGTTAAAATACTTAAGAAACAGTTTTAAACGTCGGAGACGTCACATTAAGCCAGTCAGTTAACTAATTGTAACCGCTGTCTCCATTATCTTGCCTTAATTACGATCAATTAAATACACGATAACTTTCCAGAAAAAAATCTAGTTTTCCAAATGTTGCTAACCTCGCTTTGTTAGTACTTTTATTCACAATTTAACTATGTATAGGGAAAGGAAAATGAGATTCTGGGACAGATTATACTTCTTCCGCGTACAGTTGTTACTTTATTTTACGAAAATTAAATAAAATTAAATCAAACTTCCATTTAGCTCATAATTGCTCTAGAATAACAAAATATGCATGCAAAATATGTTATCAGTATTTTTACTAATTTTACTCTTGAATCATTCTCGGGTTTTGTTCTCCTCCTTTCTGGCATCTACCATTTTCTAAATCCATATAAATTAGTGTTTAAAATTTGTGTGTCCATCTGCTATTAAATGTTAACTTTTTTCTTGACGTCGTAGTAGTGCCTGCTCGCTTAAGTGTCCTTTGCACCGTTTGTTGTCTGGTCTGGCGTTTTCACCGAATATAGCTCTGCTATATATCTCGTAGAAAGCCACATTATGACGGCAAGAAGCATTAACTCAGTAAAACACGATGCGACGTCACGCAGCCAGCCAAAAGCCAATGCAGCCGGGGCCTCCGCGATCAGGCAGAGACGTTGTTCATTGCACACAGGTGAATCATACTGGGTTTATTTTTTCCCGTCTCTTTACAAACCATTCTATTTACATTACCTACAGAAATGTCCCTTATAAAGTCTTCCGAAAAGCGTCCCTGGTGAAGTTTCGCTTTAGAGGTCGGTCACAGTCGAGCCGATTTTGGCCGACATGCCGGTCGGACGGACAAAACCAAAAGAAACAGATCTTCATCCGACAGACGATGTTTTTGGACGCTGTCAGAAGAAGGTTTACTATGACCGTTTCCGTTCATCAGCACTTGTTGGAACGAATCTGGCACATCGGACGGAAACGTCAGACGTCAACCGACAGACATTTCCTCCAAAATCGGCTCTGCTGTGATCGCTGCCTTAGGATTGTGGGGAAGAGATTCTGAAGTTCAAGAAAGCGTGCGTAGCTTGTACTTCTCCTTTATATGTAATATACAATTTTTACTGTTCTTTAACGAAAATAAATCAAATCAAATAGGGTTTGGAAAGGCAACAAATCTCGCGAAACTTCCAGCTGGACGTTATTAATGCCTTCCGGTCCGCACATTAACGCTGCATTGAGGTCGTATTTTTTCCTGAATGCTGTGCGAAAGAAACTTATCTTAAGTTCTGCGTAATTTCATAAAATTACTTAGCTCTCGATTTTCACTCGTTGGGATTAATGAATGGAGGCAATGAACAATCACCCATGTCTTTTTCTTTTCTCTTAACATATGTACAATTCCAATCGATTTAAAGACTATTAATGCCGATCCGGTGGCCGAGATCGCTAAGGCAGTGGTGCTGTAGCGAACTCGGACCGAAGGATCGCGGGTTCGAGTCCCGCCTCGGGCATGGTTGTATTGTGTTTCGTCCTTTCACCCCCTATCATCATCGTTATCGTGTCAACCCACAGTTACCATACCGTTACAAGCAATAGTGGTCGCTAATGACCTAGTAGTTGATGCGACCTTAAATAAATTTTAAAAAAAAAGAGTATTAAGAGAAGCTGAAAAAGGTCACACTTCATAATGAAGTTCGTCTGGTGACCATAATGTTAAGCATACAAGCACATCGTGTATATGCAAGCAATTGTTTTGCGTATTAAAGACCATCTGAAATTTTAATTATTGTTAATTAGATGTGAATTCGCGTTCTTTTGACATGCACTCCTGTATGTTTCGAAAATACTTTAATGGCCGTCGTTTTGAAGAGACGCTCTACGGCAGCAAGATGTTTATACTTTTGACATGCTAAAATATCATATGTTATTTGAACGATGTTCATGGTAACCTAAATAGTATCCAAGCTAAATAAAGAACCATGATCAATGAGGGTTAGATGGGTCTGGTATTTGAGTTCACTTAGCTCAGGGTTTCGACTGTTTTCCGTTTAGCCTTTTTTTATGTTTTCCATTTGTTTCTCCAATACGAACTAATTGTTTCCATTTCCAGTTGCTGAGCGTAGAGAACGCGTCTAAAAACGGCCTCGGGGAGTGCGCGTGTGTATGTGAGTGCGTGGGTGACGTGCGGTGGGCGCGCGTGGGAGGGCGTAGCGAAGCATTAAGGGAAGTATATAGTGCTCTTAGATAAAGTTGTAGCAATTGAACATAAATTTAACACTGACACTGTAGACCTCGAAACTACACACCTTGCCTCTTTCTACCTTTAGAAGCTTCACACCAGCAGGTTAATTCCTGTTTTTACATATCTGCTACACCTCGTCACCGTAAAGCACTTCACCTAACTTAGTCACCTTATGTTGTCTAATGTTAACTCTCGGCTAACAGTTCGAAGTATGGTTCGAAGATACTCATACCGATTTTGGATAATATGAACACTATCCGGCTAATTCTGGAATTGGTCGGGTTCGCTCTTTATTCGTTACATATGTCTTTCTTTCTTTCTCTCTGTTTTGCTCTTTCACTCTTTCTTTCTTTTTTCTTTCTTTCACCCTGAACACTTGGGCTCCTCTCTCAGGACGGAGGAAGGAGATCTCGTGAGCGACTGCACACACAGGAGTGGCGCGGGGGTGGAGTAGCGGGGGCAGCGGGGGTGGGAACTGGCGAGCGGCAGCGACTTCTTCGCGGCATCGACCGGCGCGCGCTGGCGGTGGCTGCCACCTCCACCGCCGTCAACACCCTCGCTGCCACCGACCGCCACGGCTTGTCGGGCGCGTGCGGCCTCCGTCCCCTCCCACGCGCGCCCACCGCACGCCACCCTCACCCACGCACTCACATACACACGCGCACTCCCCGAGGCCGTTTTTTAGACGCGTTCTCTACGCTCAGCAACTGGAAATGGAAACAATTAGTTCGTATTGGAGAAACAAATGGAAAACAATGAGTTTCTGAAGAGAATTCATTTTTCTCCTTTAAGTTATCGTAACAGCAAAATCCAATGACCATTGACTCACGATCTTCTAATATCCACCGGGTAAACGAGCGAATAACATGTCTTCATTAATGAGGGCACGAGATTTAAATAATACGTAAATCTGCTTTTGAGATTACCCAGCGAAAAGGATAAATAATTCTACTGCTTGATTAGGTATTTTTGGAAAATTTTGACAATGTCTGAAAACCAAGTAAAGGCTACTCATGTTTTCAAAAAAATATGGGGCATTATTTAAATTCTAATTTAAAAAATTTAATTTCTCTAAAAACCTGCTTATATAGTATTTTTCTAGGCGAGGGTCGAACAAATTTCGAACTTAAAAATGTTCTCAGTTTTCGAGCTTTAAATGGAAATTGTGCCGTCAGCATATTTATGTATACTATTTGTCTCATTCAAGTGAAAAAGTGAAAAGAAAAAAATTAGCACCATTGTTGAGAAAATTTTGTATATATCGTACTAAGTCAAAGAAAAATACCGCAAAAAATTAAAAGATCTGTTTCAAATTCGAAGAGCCTTGAGTTCGAACACGTCGATCAGCAAATATAAATTTTGAGGTAAATACTTTCTACGGTTTAGGTGTTAGTACTATGTACAGATAGATGGACAGAGATGTAATCCAGTCCCTTTGTTCTGACCGCACACCAAGTGTGAAAAGAGAAAATATCAAAAACGTGGATGTAAAACCCTTCATCATTTTATGTGTACCTTGTGAAATTTGAATTGCAGTTTATTTCTACAACTTCGGCTGGAAGGACTATGGCGAAGCGACGTCGAGCGGCCTCCTGGACATGGTGAAAGTGATGGCGTTCGCCCTGGAGGAAGGAAAGGTCGCCGTCCACTGCCACGCAGGTAGGCGCTCACCCACCTCCCTATCATGTATGCTTGTGTGCTCCGTACGAATATGCATAGCCCCGATTAAAACCACTGAAACGATGCCTATTTTTCAACTCGGTATCGGCAGAGACAGGTAAGTCAGTGCACCAGAAATCCGAAGCGTATCCCCAGAGAGTACTTTTACGATAATATCGGGTTTAAACTGTGTAATTCCTACTGATTAAACCAACTGAAATCCGATTCAATTTCGATTCTGCATTTTAATTTGCAATTTGCACATTATTTAATGAGTATCAACTGTTAATTGAACGTTTTATACTTTTCTTTTTTCGCGCTCTCCGCTACCCCGGAACTACTTCTTAAAAAGTTCTATGAAGATAAGGCGCGTCGGTTTGGAGACTAGTATTTCCTTAATACCCGTGGATCCACCTACTTTAAAATATATTTACTTTATACTGATCAGAAAATAATTTGCAGTCAAAAAGTTTATCACTCATGGAGCATTGGGTTGATGATTTTTTTGTTGATCGTAGTGTTCTAAGGCATGATATATTCAAACGAAAATGAAATGTGCAGTTGTGTGAACCTGGTACCAGAAACAGGCTTCATTTATAGTTGCATTTTGCAAGTAGTTCCCTCTGTCGTGAACGTTTTTTACAATTAAAATCTTTAAGAAACGTTAAAAACGAAAACTTTCGAATGGAATACTTGACTTTACTTCTTGCGCACCGCAACATGCAACTATGTTTTCTAGTTCTTGGAAGTTCTTGTTCTTCCGTTCTAAGTTATGCATAACTCAAGAGGAGACGTCTGTTTTGTTTGGGTTTTCGTAAAATAGTCTCTCTCACGCAAAGAAGGCAAGAATGTTACAGGAACAAGTCTTCAAGCAGTGACATTCGCATGCCATCATCTGAAATCTAAAACGTAACAAACACATTACGTGTCACTGTCGCACCTCCACTACGAACTTAAACCAATATATCTAAGTAAGGCTATAAAAATATGACAGTGTATTAACACGAACCACAAGTTTAAAGTTCGCAAATGAAAAAAGAATAATTTGACTTTTAATTGAGCGGTTATATCACGGAAAGTTTTAATGAGAGCGCACGCTCTATTGCTTTGCACATTTAGTCGATGGAAAAAGTTGTAAAATACGGCAATATGATGTGAGTTTCGTGAAAATGTGGTATATTAAAATGGCGCTTTAAAAGGTTTCATTTCTGTGAACACAATTCTGTAATCTATTTATCATGAAAGTAATTATTTCATTATTTATAATATAACATCGGTGCACAAAAAATATCACATCTCAAAAACTTCATTTTGTAAGTGCCCGGCTTTAATCGGAGCGAAATCGGATTAAATCCGATTATTTCCTGTCCAAAACAGTGTTTTACTCTTTATATAAGCTGTCTGTGAACTATTTTCATGCAATTTTTACTAGTAACAAATTATTTCTTAAATATATTTCTTCACTACTTAAGCATGGCTATTTTAAAATACTAAAAATTCGGCTCCGCTCAAATTTATACCGTTGTCCTGCAAAATGACACTTATTTTTATACTTAGTCACTTTTCTTGTTTACTGACAATGTGACGAAATGTGGATCATAAAATAGTCATCATTATTTTGATTGGTCTTCAACGATAGCAAAAGTTCTGAATACCTATACCGAACATTTTGACACCAGTATAATTTGGGGAATAATAAAATTATCCATGTGATCACAGAAAAAAATTTGATGTTTCCTCCCCACGTTTTTCGCAAGCTTTCTCATCGCAAGAAACGGCTGTTAATATCGACCACCGACAGTGGTAATTCCCTTTGCTTCTGCAGAATGGAAGCATCCCGTCTGCTTCTTTTTAATTAGGACCGTCGCGTTTCTCATTATTTCGCAACCGCAATCGACGCTTGTAGGGAAATTGTTGGTCGTAAAGAAAGAGGGAGCCCGACCTTGAAACCTCTCCTGTAGGCAAAAGAGGACACGTTTCAGTCAATGAACGTTGTGGGGTATCGAGGAGAGAACTACAGATACGATGAAATGAAAAGAGAACAGTTTCCTGTGATCTTTGTATTAGATCAAGGAATCAACTATTTCGAGAAATTGGTATGAAAATGATTGCAAGAGACGATTTTTAATTCAGTAATAATTATTTCTTTAATAGACGCCACTCACTGCCACCTTATTGGGTGGGGAAATACGTGGAAAGTATCTGCAAACATCAGCTAAGTTAGATAGAGCCAGGTGCCCCGGCTGTGTTAGGTCTCCCGTTGCCTCTGCAGCCTGGTGTTGCACACCAGCTGCAAAAGGTCAAGTGCACCTGTTCTCTGGAGGACACCTCTAGCGATGGGACTGGGTATCTTAGCATCCAGCGGGGGAAGAACATCGCCAGTTTTGCCCTGAAACATCAATTAATACTCTGCACAGTCAATGTCACCCTTGAAGTTATCTTGGCCTTATGTAACAATTGTTACTAATAATAAATGATCATAGTTTGCTTACTCACTAATACTACTTCAATACTTTAAACAATATGAATTAGTAATTATGACGTTTGTAACTATTTAATGCGGTGTTGTTTAATAATTCTGTTTTCGTAAAATAATATTAAAAGCGGAGTATAAAATGCGCTCTCTCTGGTTGCGTTGCATGCTGAATTCCTACGTAGAGATAACACAAATTGGCAATAATTATTATTTATTACACATTTATTATTATTCATTTACATAATATCCTACATTAATAACATATAAGGCCAAATGTATAATATCTCAAAATAACATACAATAAGTCATTTAATGCGAGGATTGAAGTGTAGTAAGTGGAAGGGCGTGTTACACGAGAGAACTAGATTCCTATTTTATGGGCAAAATAAAACACGTAAAAAATAGGATTTTAAAGACAATCCCTTCATACCAATCAACTTTCTAACCATCCTTATGGATGAAATGATGAAGAAGTAGAAGAGAAAAGTTCGAAATCGAATTTTAGCCGCAGCCGCTTTCCGGGGCTGATTTGCTTTACGTGCAGAACTCTACGACCCTGACTTCTGACTTCTGACCCTGACTTTCGATTACTCATGTTTTCGTTTATGGAAGATAAGTGCAAGAAATGTGCTTGTGAAGGAAGGCCTAAAGAAAAGCGTGTTAATCCCAACTATGTTCCCTCTCTCATTTCATCCACTTCTGAGCTTATTTTCGTTTTTCTACATATTTATGTGATAAGTTCTGATATGCAGTAAAAAGATATTCATTCCACTAAAACTTTGGAATAGTAAATTGAGAAAGTTGTATTTTCAAATAAGCTGTACATATTCTCCGAAATCGTACGTTAGCATCTTGCCACCAAGGAATCTCAAACACGTCGGAAGTAGTTCCACTCAGTAACTGATATGTGATGTGTCCATGATACCGTGTAACCACCATAGAACGAGTAAATAGTTCAGATACCTGCCGTGAATCGAACTGGGGGCCTGTTTTACGCCCAATTATGTTAGCGAATACAGTTTCCTCCAACACTTCCACCTCGTCGGTCAGCAATTTTTACCGGCCTTCTTCTGATTTCCAACAATTATCCATGCAAAACCTACACCTCACCCCCCCCCCGCACTCAGTGCTACCATCAACGCTCTCGCTCGTTACGCTGTCATGAAGTAGCTTTGGTTTGCGTGTATTTTAAAAATTCTTGTCAACCGTATACTTACCGCCTCGTCTTAAAAGTTCATCTTTATTCAAGATAAAAACTGTCTAGAATACGAAAATGTGTTTTCGGAATGTAAAACATTGAAAATAAACCAGCCTGTGCGCATACATTTTAAATTACATCCTTCAAATGAAATTTCAGACCTGAGATTAATACTAAATATATTTTTAACAACGTGAATAATCCACCCCCCTCCCTTCGGCCGTCGTTGGCATCCTTCTGTTCCGATCATTCTGCCGTCTCTATTTTGTTTCATTTCCTACCTCCTTTGTCTCAACCTCTCATCCATTCAGGGAATGGTGCCGTCACTATTGCCGGCACCATTCCCTGTCCTCGTTCCTGTGGAGCGTTCTTAAGCCGCGGACCACACAGCTCCCGTCGTCTTGGCCGCCGCCGCCAATCGGTGTCTGTGCAGCCGCCCTCACCGCAGCCCCGTCGCCCGCCCGGGCCGCCCGCGCCACTCCGTGCGCTCACGCCAGGCGCGCCGATGATTCCGCGCGCAGTCGAGGAGGAGCCGACGGAAGCAGGCAGCCGCCGCCCGCACGCGTTCGCAGGGCGCGCCCAGATCGGCCGGCGCCGCGTGCCTGTTACCTGTAGCCCGGTCGATAGGGCGGCGGCTCAGCACCGGGCCAGCCACAGCGGGAGCGCGAAGCGCGCAGCACATCCCCACTGCCAGTTCTTGACCCATCCCGCACGCCCTCTCCAGGGTCCGATGGCTTCCCCCCCTCCGCCCCCGCCCTCCAAGCCCGCTTCCTCTTGTTATCTAACGCCCCCATCCCCCCTGCACGACCCTCCCCACCCCGGGACCCCAGCCCCGCTGCCGACGCACGACTCGCGGTCCCGCCTTCTGCTCCCACGCTTCCAAACGCGCCGCTTCCCGTCTCTTTTTATCACCGCCGCTCCCTGACACGCCCCCTGCACTCCCTCCCCCGCCGCGGGCCCGAGCCCCCCTCCAGGGCTCGCTCCCCGACTCGCAGTTCGCCGCCCAACCCGGCCCGCTTCCACGCCCCTTCCCCCGACATCTAATGGGCAGAACGAATGCGAACGCTCTGCAGCTGGAGAAAAGTTGCCAAGGACGCGCCAAGGGGCGCCATCTGCCCGTTAAAATGAGTTTGGAACATTCACCCCACACTTGCATTTAGGAGATTTCCTTCAAATAGACAGACGACCCGACAGTTCTGGCATGCAGTTAACGGGTGATTTATTTTCCGTTTAACGCATACGGTTTGTCGGCAGAGAGCTCGACCCGGTTTCGACTCCTGAGATTGAGCATCCCTCTCGTTTGATTCATGTTTCCAGAGTCAGGAATGTGTATCGGTGGAGAAAAACTAGTGATATAATTATTTATGGTTGTCATTCAAGTAGTTTCCATAGAGGTTCGTCTAATTATAACGATATTATTATTATAATATGCATTTATGATCTAAAAATTCTGAAATATGCACTTTAATATGCAGTTATAATTTACAATATTTCATTTCCTGTATAAACCTTTCTCGGTAAAATTCAAAAAAATCATGCTTGAAATGAAAATATATATTTCTTGTACAAACTTATATAACTAGCTTACTTCGCGGTAGAAATAAATGAAGTAAAGGTCCACCTTAGTGAATGCATTGTATGTCTTGTTTAATTTTTTCTGCCTGGTTTAAGAAATACGATATTAAGTAACATAAGCTACATTTGCACAAGTATTTGATCATTTATTCAAAAGACTGAGACAAGCTCTATCTGGAAAATGAACGCTTACAAATAAATACATTCTATGAAAATATGATACGTTTTTGAAATGAGTGTCTATGATAAAGAAATATGCAAAATATGCTCCTATAATGACACGGCTATGCAGCAACAGGAAAAATCGGCCAAATATGAACAAATATGCACTAACATATTAATCTACTTAGCAAAAAATTCTAACCAAATGTCAAGAAATTTCACTTAGGTATGACCGAAGACAACGGACAAAAATACGCAAAAGCATAGAAATCCGCTCCCAATTCATTTTATATAAAACACTTCACTACTGATTCCAATAACGAAGAATCGTTAGTATTTACGTCATGGGCAGGATATTCCTGTAAGCATTGTCGGAAATGTGATAGTTGAAGGTTCTATATTTCTGAGAGATATAATTATCAGTAATGTATTATCTTTTGACGTGTTGGGCGCTCAAACCCTCACTTTGAAATCTGGATATCAGTCTTGATTTCTATCTGTTTATTCGTGTTCACGCTGTTGTCAAGATTATGGCAACTCACTCTCAATCATATTCATCAACTGCTGTGATCCAATGGCATACACGAACTTTTACCGACAAACCCACTTCATTCTGAGAAGACCAAAATATCCGGCGCTCACTGGTTCTCCCGAGCGGTAATTGAAAATCAATGGATGCCAGTAGGTGCATTGCTCGGGACCGAATAGAAATAAGAAAAATAGAATGGAATGTTCGCGATACGATCGTAAGCCACTTGGACCGACAAAGGCAATAGCGTGTTTGCAAGATCATTGGCTAATTTATGTAACTGATCAATAAAATATGAACCATAAAAAGATCCTTTCCTAGTTAATGGAATACCACTGCAGTCGTCAACTTTTCGTCTAGAAGAAAATATCTTCCATATGATCTTATCTGACTAAAGTTTCCACTTCCTCGAAAAAGCAAAAATCAATGTAATTTCGTTTTTTCATATACATTCTACATAAATACAATTGAAGTTTCTATCTATTATTTCAAAATAATTGCCTTTTCCCACGCTTATTTACATTATAATAAATGACACATTTTTTACTATTTTGAATGTTCTGTCTGTCCGTTCGGTTAATTATCTGGATCGGCTGAACCATTGCGATGAAAGGTTTCCGTTTTTACGGAATGGTAGAATGTTTGTCGAGAATTATTTGCTTTAGTAAATTTTTCAAAATTATTTTCTGGTACAAAAAATTGTTTGATTGATTGTTTTTTAACATATTTATATATATATTATATATATATATATATAATATATATAATAATATATGGTTTTACTCGGGATTCTTTATGAAATTTCTGTACACGTGACTTTCAAAACCAAGCAAATGTTTGTTCTGCACGAGATTTCCGTAAAAAGGCCATCCCGTGTGTATTTGTCTAAAAGCAAACTTTAACTGTGGAACTTCTCCAGTTTTCGTGAATATGTTCGCAAACGGTGTGTAAATTAACGTAATTAACTTCTTAAACTCCATTTAAATGAGTCACAAATTCATTTTTATTCATTTCGATAACGCAGTTGATCTCTTACGTCATTGAAGTTCAAACTTGTTGCTGAAAGTTTGCCGGGAGTATGCACAAATCCATGTGTTTACAGCTATCCATAACAATGATGGTGATAGGATATAGAAAACGTGGCAGGGCTGAGCAGGGCGGCACAGGTGTCGCAGAAGGAGGTGGGGCGGGGCAGGGTGCAGAGGGACAGGGCGGAACTGGACGGGTAGGATCAGGGCAGTGGGTTTCTGACGGGGAAAGTTCGAGGCAGGGCAGATAAGGGTGTGGTTTGCAGAATAGGACGGGGAGAGACTATAGGAGAAATAACTCCTTTTCCTCCTCCTTATTAAAAAAAAACAATACCAAAGTAGATTTTTCATTCTCCTTGTCGTTATTCAGACTGGTGATATGGCTAATATTTGATGTAATATTGAAATCTCTCTAAAATGCTGAAAATTACGCTTTAAAACAACAGACCATCTTCAAGTTCGAAAAAATGGACCAAATTCAAATGATCCACATTTTTCATCCCGAATATGTGGATTTTTTAAAATTTAAGGCATTTTTTTCTCTTAGCAGTGTAGGAGAATACTAACTGTATCCCTTTTATACCCTTCCCCCGTGACTCCTGAAAAAAACTTTGTTTTTTTTTTAATTTTAAACAATTTTAATGTTCTAAATTGAGAATATAACTGTTTAATAATTGCCTATATTCCACGCAAAATTACGGGAAAACAACTTTAATTTTCTAAAATTTGTACTTGACCTTATTTCAAGATCTAACTTAAAAGAACAGATTTCATTAATAAAAATAATTCAATATTGAAGTTGTAGGCAAATGCCGAAAAAACTGAATTATACAGTCCAAATGATCATTAAAATATTAAATATCACTGTTAAAATCTTACCTTCTTTTTGATGCTCGGTATAGACTAATTGTAGAGAAACAGTGATGCATCAGACTAGATTTTGCTTGGCACATAAAAGTGTGTATCGATTTTAATAGTTTAATGTCATCTGGCAATGTGTTCTAACAGACTGTACATGTATTGTATATGATTTTTTGAGGTGAGCCGTGAAACATGATGATTATGATTACTACGTCGGGAGTTATAGTTACAGATATCATATTTGCTGAAAATATATTTCCATTCTTGAGTAAGACATTTTTTACCAAAAAAACTTATTCGTTAGTCAAAAGCCAAAGTACCTTCCTAGCTTAATAGAGAGGCTTTCAAGAATCACTTGTTGGGATATGCTTATTATTCGTACACTTTGTTTTTGTAATCTAAAAGTCTGGGAGCTATAAGATATTTTTCCCAGAATATTATGCCATATCTCAGGCGGAAATGAACATTCGCGAAATATACACAATGAGCAGTGTAAAGGCGGACTGAATTTAAAAGAACTCTGAACATGTAGCGTAATGAACTTAATTTTGTGTTTAATTCATTTAAATGGACGCTCCATTTCAGATTTGAATGAATTGAGAGATCCAAAAATTTTGTTAGTACCTTAACATTTGACAATTGCACACGATTGACATTAAAACATAAGGGAACCAGTTCACTTTTCGTCACTCATAAGGAACATTCTGAACGAGGTATCGTACCTTGTGTTTGATTCCTCTCTACAGAAAAATTTTAGAAGTATTAATTATTATTATTATTATTATTATTATTATTATTATTAAGTATTAATCTATTAAAAATACTAGTATTTAATTTAATATTTTGTGCAAAATGGGTCTTTTGAACCAAAAAGTGACAATAATTGAAGTTAAGAATGGAATGAAGAGATTAATGAGAAGGCCAGTGCCTCAAACTTCGCCTCCGAAAAAGGAAGTCGGCGAACAAGGAAGTAAATGTTTCTTTGAAATTCAATCTCTGGAAACTAGTTGAATTTTTGGAAGAACTGACCTTCCACAACAAACTTGTGCCCTTTAGCATTGCCTGAAGTTCTTACTGTGCGACAATCCAATTGCGTATTAATGACGTAGCTTAAACACACACTGCTGCTTACCAATTCCGTCAGCGGGAGCCTGCCGCTTGCTTCGATTTTGTGTCGAAGCGGTCGAAAGAGCTGTTTTGAGCGCGTGGTTACCTAACGGGCGCGCATGACTGCTCATAACTTATTAGAGAGCTGCATAATGCAGTGGTTCGTGCTGCTAAGTGGTGTGTCTGGAGACGCCTACTCTTTGTCGGGCGCACGGTGCATTTTTCCCGGCGCGTTGACGGTTCCATTCACGTGCCGGCGCCGATTGACGACCTGCAGCCAGTCGCTCGCCTTTGATCTCTACCTTGACCTTGCAACTGATTGCTCGCCCGGTCTGTACAACCCGCAGTGTATTAGGTTATCTTTGACCAGTGACGCACCCAAAGGGTGGAGGGGCTGCGGCTTCACCCACCCCCCAGAAGTTAATGATAAAAATATTCAAAAATATAGCGTTTACAAATTTTGTATACTAATGAAAGTAATGCAATATATGAATTGTTAATATTATTAACATTACCTGTAAGTTAACATATTACAATTAGTTTTATATTCAGTATTAAGTCAAATTCCTTTATAAGAAAACAAAGGCTGATGGACAACTATACCAGAACCCTCTCTCTCATTCTCACCCACACTGCACCACACAGAAAAATCCTGGGTGCGCCTTTCTATGACGAAATGTTTGACGAGCATACTCCTAGGCGTTCGCAGCCTAAACGAAGAGGGGGCAAGTTGTTTTTCTTAAACATTTTCCATTAACATATGACATATTTCACTTATAAATAAAAAAATATATTACAATGAGAATGAAATTTTAAGTCCCTCTATACCCGAAGGTATACTCCTAGATATGACAACAATATATATATATATATATATATATATATATATATATATATATATGGATACACTACTGTGTTCATCTGTTTGTCATCATCACTGCAGATTCTGAAATGTATCTTTACGTTCTATATTTTTATATTCTTATCAGGAACAGAATTACAGGGTTGTTCAAAATGATTGCGGTTGTTTAAAAAAACATAATACATGGAGTTCGAGGCCCGCCTTGCATTGCTCGGGTTGAGTGGACTGTATATTTTAGTTTAATTGCAAAGCAGTCTCGAATCCCTTGTGATAGTTCAGGGTGCAGGATGCGTTTCGGTTTCAGTTATAAACAGACGATTTGCACAACATACACAACACAATTACAGTTTGGTTAGTTCACTTTCAGTTAAACACTTCAGCTTGTGAATAACTTCAGCTGTATAACTTACATGCGTTCAGTGACTGTATTCATCTTAAACTGACGATACAGTGAATGCTTTATGAGGGGGAAAATGAAACGACGGAATCTGAGGCAGCGCGCGCGAAACATGAGTTCAGTTGCTGTATTCAACTCAGTCTGACGATACAAAAAACGTTTTATGAGAGGAAACATGCAACGACGGAATCTGAGGCAGCGCGCGCGAGTCGTGCACACGGGTGCTAAAGTCAACTCATCCTGACGATGGCGGCGGCAGCGACGGCGACGGCGGCGCTGCGCTGGGATGTTCGTTCGCGCATTCGTGAGGCTCGTGCAAGGGAAGGCAATAGCCTGACACCAATTAGTATTTGAAACGATGCATCAGCTCTCGAAGCATTTGGAGTTTCGGGCAGTTGGGACGGTTCCAGTTCGACGATTAGCCGTCGCCGCATACGCGATCATGTTATATTTCTGGGAAGCCCCGTGACGTCACAGTCGCTTGCGACACAGCGTGCAAGCGGAGGGAGGGTGAGGCCGTGCGTATTAAGTGCTATCTGTGGAAGCTGTAACGGATTCTGTCTGCTAAGCATATGAAATAAAATATTCCTCTATGATTTTCCTATTTTGCTGTGACGGATCGAACATTGTCTTGGAAATATGAACCTTATTCTATTGTGAACTGGAACTCATACATTTTTTTTACATATAGGACAAATTCTCATTATGGGCTCTCTTAGCCACTCGACACACATCCTCCCGATAGTCCAAATCGTCCCAAACATGGTCCAACATCTCACCACTGTTGCTTAGGAAGCTAGACCTGGTGCGCTGCTTTTCAGTCCCAGAATATTCGTCGGCGCAGATGAAATAAAGACTCAATCATTAATGTATCCCCACAGGAAAAAATCACACGCGATGAGGTCTGGTGAACGTGGGGGCCAGGGTAAGAACATCTGTTCACGGTCCGAGCCACCGCTGCGGAAGTTGCTCGTTTAAAAATGCTCTTACGTGTCTGGAAACGAGGTAGCGCGCCGTCTTCCTGTGCTAGGAAATCGCCCCTGTCGTCGTTCTGAGGTATCAACGGTTCTGTGATCAGTTCCCTACTGCCTCTTGAAGTCGGTTGTTTAGGACTACGGGGATAAGTTTCCCTGATCCGATACACTTCCGCTTCTGGCACAGCGGGTCGTCATTTACAGCTGCATTGTCATTTACCAAAATAGCCCGCATCCACAAATTGAGCGAACCATCTGCGAATAGAGTTTTCGGAAGGAGGGTCCTTTCCGTATTTTGTTCGAAAATGGCGCTGGACTATGGTAGTGGATTGATACTGTGGTAATGTTGTGATACTCAAGAGTACAAAACGCTTTCTCCCTACTGCTCACCGTCATTTTTTAAACATTGTTGTAACTGCCATGTTACGTTAAAATGGGGTAACTAGAATCGTTTCGTAACGAAATTTACAGAGTTTGTCTATCAACCACAGCAACTATAATAATCAACTATAATTCCATTGACTCTAAACAAAATCAAGTAACCCCGACAATCGATTTGAATAATCGTAATTAAATACCGTCTTGTATTTATGAAAATTAAAAATTTTATTACATGAGGCTACAGGATCCCTTTCAAAATTTTAAGGAAAGTCACAATCCCCCTGCCCCTTTTGTGGGCACGCCAATGAGCAAACTCAAATTATTATGACTAGGCTGCGTATTTGCATGTTTTGTTGTCTTTTTTTTTGTAAAGACAATGACAAGCTTAAAAATCATACCTACTAGTTCTATTTAGTTCTTGATATTTGGAATCAACTTTCAAATTTTGTGTATATTATAGCATATTTACAATGATTAAGCCTATTCTCACTTAAATTGGTTTTATTGTATGGTTTATTTATGTAATTTGACATACTTTTAAAACAGTGCTTATCAAAAAAATTAACCACGCGATTACTTTCGAATTTGGTTCTTTTGTGTTTGAATTGAATGGCACATTTCATCCGACTGTCAGTATCCTGCCGTGCCTGGGCGACCGCCAAGGACTCGGCGGTGGACACGCAACAGTGACTCTCCAGGTTCTCCATCCTAAAATAATGCGTACTCGTATGTATTGCTGTTGCGCAAGAAACGTAACCTATATTTAAAAATATTTTCCAAAAGAACTATTTTCACACAAAAGAAATACACAGCAAACTGCCATATTGGTATACACATCCTACTCTGCCTGTAATAATCAACGAAACCTAAAAATTAGTGGTGTTAAATCACCACGTACTTTCTCGGCCGTATTTTCAAGCAAAATTACGCAAAAAATACTAATATTTTCGAAAAATTGTACATGACCTTATTTCAAAATACATCTTTAATGAACAAATTTCATTAAAGGAAAAAGGCTCTACTTTTTTTTTAACTTAAGGTCGCATCAATTACTAGGTCATTAGGGACCACTACTGCGTGTAACGGTATGGTCACTGTAAGAACGACACCGTGTGATGATAAGGGTGAGAAAGAACGAACACAATACAACAATGCCCGAGGCGGGACTCGAACCCGCGATCCTTCGCACCGAGATCGCTGCAGCACTACTGCCTCAGCGATCTCGACCATCTGGACCGGCACTTTTTGTAGTAATAGTGCTAAATGCACTGTATAAGCTGACATAAACGCTATAATGCACTATTCTTTTGTTTCCTCAAAATTTACAAAAATGTAATTTTTTGACGTCTCTCAAGTTATTAATATTTACATTAGCATGGGTTTGTTCAAGTTGTTAAATTTAAGAGTACATGTGTTTTAAATAATAACATGGAAAGTTTCTCGAAAACTCAACCGATTTGTGAAAACTAGCTCAAAATTCCGCATTTTCAGAAACGCTCAAACGCCATATTCACAAAAAGGGCTTCATTTTTTCCAAACTTTTCGAACCGATAGTGCTAATTGCACTCTTTAATGTGGCGTAAAGTTCCTTTTTTTCAAAAATTACACAAATGTAATTTTTTAAAGATATCTCATGCCGTAAATATGCACATTTCAACAATTTGTAAATATTATTGTATCAGTGAGTTGAAGTATTTCAAAAGAATATTTCCAAAACTCTAAACTTTTCTGTGAGAAAGAGCTTCAAATTTCGAATTTAGAGTAGCGCCTAAACGCGATTTTCTGAAAAACGACTTCAAATTTTTCAAAGAAAATTGCCGTTCAGGACAAATTTTTACTGTTCTTTAATATCCTTAAAATAATATTTCCATTCTATTAGGAAACATTAAAAAGAAGAAAATTTAGGGAAAAAGCCTCTAATTTAAAGTCGCATCAACTACAAGGTTATTAGCGACCACTATTGCGTGTAACGGTATGGTAACTATGAGGATGACACTATATGATGATAACAGAAGTGTACAACCATGCCCGAGGCGGCACTGGAACCCGCGATCCTTCAGTTCGAAATCAATACGGCACTACTGACTTAGCGATCTCGGCTATCTGGTCCGGCCAGTTTTGATTTTCTTAATTGTAGTTGTAGGAAAACGCCGGGAAAAGTTTGACTTTTTGAAAATTTCGAAAAAATCAGTGTTTTTAACGAACATGAGACCTGCACCATTCTCTTAAACGTTTTTCATTCTATCCAACAACAACGTTAAATCAAAACCGATGGAGCGATTTACTTGTAAATTTTGGAAATGTCCCAGGGGCTGTATGTAAAGTATTCAAATTCAAGGGGCCGTGACATCAGCCAGATGGATTGGGTTATATCAATTTTGGAGAAAATCGGCTGACCGGTTTAGCCGCTAGCGTTATTCACAGCTAGGCAGACAAACATTTTGCCATCATTCGAATATTCGGTATGAAGGAGCCACAAAACGTGGATTCCTGGTACACGATGTGTTACAGGATTTTGTTTCTAAATTTATCAACTGGATTTATCTACCTTTTCGTTATCAGGGCCCTGTAATAAGTGTTCGTTTTGTCGAATATTCACCGCTTTTTCCCCCAGCATTACGTAACTTTCTCTCTACTGCATAAGGGGTAGCGAGAAAGTAATTTGCTCTCGAGCAGACAACTTCATTCAAACCGAATTCTGAGGAAACCTCTTCCAACAATTTTCCAGGACCAGTAGAGCGATTCGTAGCACAAAATATTTAGAGAATCAAAGAACGAAATCGAGTTTGAGAACAGCAGAAGAGAAAATAGAAATTTTACAAGGTGAATCGCAGATTATTATACTCCAAAAGAAATTTCAGCTTTTTATTTCGTGTGCATATCAAGCCGAAGCAACATTTTCAGTATATAAGAAAATCCTTGCAGTCTACTCATCTGATATGGTTTTCTAGTAGTGGTTTTCTTAATGCCCTTACCAATGTTTCTGGTTATATACATCACTTTATGTCATCACTTTCCTTGTGCTTATACGGTGTCATCCATTTAATCTCTATCGGTGACGCAGCTTCTATCCCGGGAAATTTGAATACGTGGTGACGTGCCTGGTGAGTGAATCGACTCACACGAAGAGTTATAGCGTTGACCGAGGGATATGGGAGTTGATCACGAAGATTTTGATAGCAGCTACTACATAGGTGTTCGAATTCGGCCGCTGACGTGGGGAGAATTCTTGCAAACGGCTGCTCTGATCGGTGGTTTGCAGTTAATCCTATCAGTATTAGACGAATACCGGAACAGTGCCCCCAAAAACGGACTCGGGGCCCGGACTCCCACACCACACGCACACGCTCTACACCCTCGCGCGCGCACACGCACATGCACCACACATGACGGAACCAGACAAAAGCTAAGAGCCTGTCACAGTTAGGATGGTTCCCCACTGGAGGAGATAAATGGAGAGACAAAACTTGCAAGCTGTGCCGTATAGGTCGGCGCTGGTTTTCATGTTACGGCGAGGGAGGAACACCGCCAATATCCGGGATATACATGTCCAGAACAGCGTTTAGGGGTCGTGCAACCCACAAGACTCTGTGACAAGGAGCTTTTAAACATATAATAACAATTTAGGTTTTATTGGAACGAAATTTTCATTTGATTGCGTTTTTGTTTCAGGGCTTGGCAGAACGGGCGTTTTGATAGCTTGCTATCTAGTGTATAGCTTGCGAGTGCGTGCCAATGACGCCATTCGCTTCGTCAGATTAAAACGCCCAAATGCAGTACAAACGAGAGGTCAGATCCTTTGTGTTCAAGAATTTGAGCAGTATATTTTACCTCATTGTGTCGTATTTTGTAACAAGTAAGTAATTATTACCTTGCCAGACGTTTTACGTTTTTATTATTATTATTATTATTATTATTATTAACATCTTCAGTATTATTACTATTATCATTATTATTAACATTATTGTTCTAATAATTTAAATATGAATTGAAAGATAGAGCTAATGATCTTTCGATCCCAATCATTTATTAACAACTCACACTTCTTACTTATTGCAATTGGGATGACATCATATCACATGTCTCACCCATAAAGGGTACCCCCGAATAAGATGGTAAACCAAATAACCAATGAGTGGTAAACCAAATAATATGAGTTGTTATACAATAACTCTAACATTAAAAAAATATTTTTGAAAGGTTTCTTAGACCCCATCCTACCATCACACCCCTCCAGAAACGTGTCTTTAAAAATCGTTAATTTAACACTATTTTATATGATAGACAAAATATGAAAAATAAGAGAATAATTTATACTATTAGAAAAAACTTTTCTGATATTTTCTCAGCGTCAAATTCAATTGCAAAAAATTATTTTGAAAAAGTAACAAAAAATAATTTCTACTGTGTCTTATAACGTTGGTCGAAAAACTCGCAAAAATTCCTCTAAAGACATAAATAGTGAATTTTTTTTGTTGTTTTTTGACTGCTAGGTTGTAGTTAAAAAAATAAATATTTTTACCGATTTCCCATCTTTAAATCATCGTGATTTTTAAAACAATAGCAACAATTCTGTGTATTGGCTTTAGTGTTTATTATTCAGGATGTCCAGGAAGGAAATGTCGAAACTTCTAAAATAACCACTTAACACAATTTTAAGCATCTTTTATCTAATAAATCCTTGGATATTCCGAATGGTTGAGCCGCAATAAGCACTCATACGTTGGTTTAAAAAATACTTTCTATGCAAAAATTTGTATTTCACAAACATAAAAACACTCTAGAAACATGTAAATTGTTTATTGTGTGCAAAAAGAAATGATTATTAAAGAAAGAAAAATTAACACAAGTAAAAAAAAATCCAATTTACGCAATTTGATTATGCTTTTTTATATTTTTTAAAAAACATTTTTCGTTTGAATTTGGCGCTGATAAAATATTTTAAAATGTTTTTGTGATTTATTGTCTTATTTTTCATATTTTTTCAATCAGATAAGAAGGTGTTAAGTTGGCAAAAAATAAAAAAACACATTGTCGTTTGTAGAGGGGTGTGGGTGCCGGGGGCTACGAAACCTTTCAAAAAATATATTTTTATGTGAGGTTTATAGTATAAATGACTACTCATGTGTCATTTGATTTAGGAGAACAAACGTATCGAAGGGTACCCTTTCCATTTCTCGCATTTATTTCAAGAACGCATAACATTTAAAAGTTATTTTTATTACGAGAGTATATTTTATTTACTGAATATTTGCATCTGCAGGGACTTTGGAAAAGACAAGAAGCAGCAAGAGTTCACACTACCACAGTATTTACATAGACAAGCCCTAATGCTTCATGGATATGAAGCACGAATTTTCAAACATATCCCCAAAGTAAGTATTATTACACAAAAGACTGGGTGTCGTATCAATGTGCAAACAAATTTGTTTATGATCAAACGAATCGGTTAAACGCAACATTCTGTTTCCTGAAAATAATTGTGAAAAACATTTTTCCAAAGGAAAACTTTGTTTGGTCTTTCTTTTCTAAGTTGTCACATTTGTCTTCCCTAATTGGAAATTCATAACCCTCGTCCATTACACTTTCAAATACGCACTTTCTTTATTCTGTGTGCACCCAGAGTATTTCGTGTTCACTTGAAGTTTGCCGACGCCAGAATAATTAACTGCTGTTGATTACATGGAGTTCAGTTCTTCGTAAACCATGTTTGGCTTATGTTAAGTAGAAAGCAACTACAAAAGTAAAAAATAAAGTTGTCGTAGTACTATTGTTATAAAAGAACACGTGATCATGTGGACGATAACTCCTGAACTCTGACAAATATGTTGATGATGATGATGATGATTAGGAGAACTGCATTTTCTGTTCCTCCGATAGTTTACTGTGTCATTGTTTCCTACACTACATTAAGACATGTGATGTATGGTAGGCGTAAATCTAGAAAGCATTGCATCATGTAATATGGCAGCAGCTCTCATAACATCGGCAAACTTGAAGTGAAGAAGTAATATATGTAACAAGAAATATATGTAAACACAGTCCCGCAAGTAAGGAATTGCTTGTCGGCTGAGCAACAGCGATACACATTCTAATCCTAATTATGTCAGTGTGAGCACAATAAAATATTTCCGTAGAATATCAAAAATTTCCTGCGGTGTACTTCAGTAAATGAACTACAAACGGGTAAAACAAAAGATTTTACTCTCAATTATATAGCATGTTAAATTGCGAGAGAAAATTACCAAGCCTACGTGTCAAACACTCATGGCGGATATCCTTATAGTATAACTATTAACAATGGAAATGGCTCGTGTGAAAAATTATTTTAATCTGTCACAAATTTCTTACTTTCAAGTTGTAAATGGCGAATATCTTACAGTTAAATACCATAGCTGAACAATCTTACTAAACCATTTTCTCTCGGTTGTTAGTTTTCTCCATAACTGCCAGCCTCTAGGGTTTTGACATGTATTTGGAGAATGAGATGAAAAGCCGTTAAAAGGCATTTTCTTTGTTTAAAATTCACAAGCAACGATGTTTTGAAACTGAATTAAGAATTGGCTAAATTTTGTACTAAGCGTTTCCATATACTACGAAAGGAGAAGCTGAAGATGGAACATTTCCACTGTAATCAAATTATTAGAAATTACTTATATTTTTGTTTGTGTGCAGTACGTACTAGGGAATTTTCCGTGGCGAACGGTCGCAACTTCCCCTAAATGCCCCGCTTGTTAGTTCACATTTTTGGAGTTGGAGGGTGTGATTCACGGACGAGCCCCGGCAGCAGATGAAGGCGGACGTCAGCAATATGGCTGACAAGGTTATTTACATTCACCATACTCTTTGAGTGCACACATTATAACAGGGTTTTAAAACGTGAAACGTGTGGAATATGTTGTAGATAATAGATTTTCTGAAAGTTCTCCCGTATCCTCCTCTACCACTCATTCCATCATTACTCAAAATCTTTCGTACAATTTCAATATAATCACTTGGCGATCGAATCATCCAACGCAGTTAAGACGAAAGGCTGAAGAACTGGATATCAAATCATAGACTGCCACATGTGCTTGCCTTTCACGTCATCCATTGAGTTGTTAGTAAATATATTACACTACATTAAAGTAGATATTTATTCAGAACTACCAAATCACAGTATCTATGCGATAAATTTCACCATAACCTGTCTTAGTGATACTTTCCTTCTGTTTCAGTTCCTCATTTTCATGATTATTTAACACATTGATTTTGCAGATACGCAACATACACACTGCGCATTTTAAATGAGGTAACTGCCATATCAACGAATAGTGTTTAAATTTCCATTTAGATTCAAAATCACATCTTTTTTAACATTGGATTTTGAATTTGTAATTTGTAACATTTACCCTACAAAAAATATTGAAAATATATTGAAATTTTGAATGTGTAACACACAATTTATGGATCACGGCACACTTTATGTTCTGAAGGAGGCTAAAAGGATTCCCAAGAGCAGTTCTCTTGGCACGTCTGATTTTGGTGCCGACGAGAACGAAATCGCGATCAGGGCAAATGCAGGACGTTCATAGTTTGGTTTATCTTCCAGTGTTTCCCATTCCACTTTAAATGACAAAATTCGACAGAACATTTAAAATCAGAAAGAAACAATCAACACAAACCTTTCGCAAATGCAAGAACTTCTCGATGACAATTCTGTTTACGCCAAATGCTCATCACTGCACTTTGTGTCTTGACAGTCAACAAGTTCCAGAATATCCTGAAACGGATGCATCGCTTCTCCTTAAAATTTGCCCGAAAAATCAAAGTACTTTGACAATAAATATTTTAAACGCATTTCACACTCATTCAAAGTGCTATTCCCTCATATGTCACTCATTAATTAACTGTTGCGATTGCCAACTCAATGAAAACAGCGTTTAGACTTCATCAGTGTTTTATTCAGTTCATGTTATTTATAGAATTGTATTTCATTAGCTCATATTTTATATTTATTTTATTACAAAATTCAAAAATTAAAATTATTATTCTGGTTTTTGTCAGTTGGCAATCGTTTAAGTTTATTAGATAGTCTGTACTTTGCTTCTCGAATTGTTATATATAGAACATTGTATTAGATGAAATTCTGTATTGTGACATTGCACCACACTGCATTTACTTTTTATTCTTTGTTTTTATAACTCAAAAAAATGTTTAATAAAAAATATTTTAAGATTATTTTGCGATCAGTAGCTTTCTAGGTAATATATACATCGCTAAGAAAAGTTGATAGTTTGAGGACGGAAAACACAGTTTACTTCATGTGTGAAATAATGTGAATTTTCAATTTAATATATTGTAGTGACATTTAGTTGGTAAGCGAAAATGGGATCAGGGTTCTCTGTGGAACAGACTCAATTCTAATAGTGAAAGGTTGATATTAATAGCAGATAACACTGCTTCATTTTACTTAATACTCGATTTGCAATACAAGTCTACGACGGTAATGATAATAATAGATAACCTTTAACCAGTACAAGGAATCGCATCATAAATCAAATTGAGGACACTGTTCCCTCTACGACGGGGCTGCTTTTGGAGGTGAAATTCCTGTAGGGCGTAGTCCGTTCACTCCCCGTTCTCTCTCACGGCGAACGTCGCGTTTGTTTTCAAATTGCCTCTTACGCTATCGCAACGCTTACGCGATCCGCAGCCTGTTGATCGCGAGTCACAACCACGTAACCTCGTTAATTTTTATTTCCCCACATTCACATCCGCTCTCCATCGTGGACCATATGTGTATATTCATTGTGTCAGTGTTCGCATTTCTTATAATGGTAAGAATTTGTGCTTCATGATCACTGTATCATAAATCTTCTGTTTCAATTTCATATCGAGTAGTGGTTTTGTTAATTAGTATTTGATCGATTGCCTTCTTTGAATTTAGTGTGATACGTGTAGGTACATTTATTGTAATATCTAAACTGAAGGAATGAATTAAATTGAGAAACTTCTCTTTTTCGCAAGATTCAACCAGAAAATCAATGTTAAAATCTGTGCATACAACAATGGATTCAAAAGAGCAATAGCTGACTTTGTTTAGTGTTATCTCCAGTTTTTTTTAAGAACGTAATATAATCTTGTGGCGTCGTTAACACGAGGGCCAGAACCGTTAGGTCGGTGAAAGTACGCTGCGGGGGAGGAAGGGGTTGAGCCTGAACTTCCGGGAGTTTGCGCTCTGGCGGTTGACTCAGGTAGAGCCGCAGAGCCAAAAATACCGTGGGCTGTAAACTCCGAGGATGCTAGCCAGCGAGCCTCGCTTACGGAAGCAGGCGAGCCAACCTGAGAATCCTGTGTGTGGGCGTAAACCAAGCTGCTGGCCAGCGAGCCTCGCGGCCGCCAGCCGGCGAGCCTATCTATGGAACAGTGGTGGGGGGGTGTCAGCCTCAACTATTTAACGCGGCGCCATCTGCGCCCGCGTTCTCATTCAGTTTGCATCGGGAAGCTTGCACGTGTATGTACAAGGGGTGTAGGAGTGTGGGCGAGATGTCCGGAGAGTAAGGGCCAGACGATCTCGCGTGCTGTAGGCACACGGTCGCCACGACCGGGTTAAATTTTGGCGTCAAGCCATGTGACGGTAATTGTCACGGGACGGAGGTCCGACAGCTCGCATCACGCGTGGCTTGTATTTTTCTGCGGTAAAGCAGGGTATTGAAAGGAAAAGGTTGCCGGAGTGTTTTAAAATTAGCAATTCATTGTAACTTGTACATAATCTTTAATATATTATTTTTCTTTTGTTATTGAAATTTATTTCTTATTTCACTACGTCACAATCTACTGTTTTCTCTGTAGGAGGAATTTAGATGCAAAGTTATATAATTTTTAGTATAGGAAGACGTTCTACAGATATTTCAAAGACATTTTCAACGGAATACACATTTAATTCCGTCAAGGAAATAGAATCGATATTATTTCGAACGTAAATGCAAGAACCCCATATGCAGGACCTTTATGTGATTCCTTTTCTCTACAATAATAGCCTGCGAGGTAAAAGTTTGGAATTTGAAAAATGCTAAGATCATTAAGAAATAACAAATATTCTGTAAAGCAAAGAACATCCATTTGATTTAAGTCGCTCTGTAGAGCTAGACGATAAACCCAGTTTTTTTTAAAGGGATTGAACATTATGGCAGTATGTTTATCTTTTGCAAGTACCTACAAGAATGTTTCTTCTACTGCATCTGACTGTAGTTGATATATATTTACTCCATTTTTTCCTCGATTGCGTGGTCGAAGGTTGTAGTACTCATATGTCCCTGCAGTGACAGGTTGTGAGGAAACTGAGGCATCAGGTGTAGGAGAATTGGTAGTGGTAGTGGGAGAAACGGGAGTAGGATCAGAGGAGGAGGTACGAGAGTTTGAAATAAGGCTGGGGGTGGAGAACGTAAGGAAGGTGAAAGGGATGGAATTTTGGCAGGAGACTGCGGAGGACTGGAGTTGATGATGTGTAGTGCAATCTTATTGCCGACTGTATGTTTACCAGCAAGGTTCATGTGGAGACCATGCCGTTTGAAGTGTTTTGTTGAGAGGAAATTTATTTCAAAAAGTGCAACATTTTTTTCTCTCTCAGTTGCAGTTTTAAATGTTGGTTTGCGTGCTTGGTTTCGTTTGAGTTATAATCAAGCCACATAATAGTAACTCTTTATTCTCTGCCGTCCCAAACATCCTCCAGAAATCTTAATCCAAGGAACAAAATCCCATGAACAACCACCCTATAAAATATCTCAGCGATATTCGATATCGTCATCGATAAAAGACGCACATGGAAACCCCATGTTAATTCAGTCATAGACAAAACAAAAATTAAAATATCCAAATTAATACCGATTATAAATCACCGTACTCTTCTGAGATTAGAATGCAGACTATTAATCTTTAAATCAGTTATAGCACCAACAATGGTATACGCATACCATGCACTTTAAACAGACTTAGTGTTCTCCTAAATACGTATCTGATAATATATAACTCTCAACTCGCCATGGTACATTACCAATCCCCAAATCCGACATAAATTAGACACCAGAACTCAAGGAGACGTTAAAAAATATTACCATCAATTTCTACAACCACCTACCAAATTCTCCATTCACCTATTCAATTTAGGAAGAAACAACAGACCGCGATTTTTATCAAGATCCCCGATAGATTTTAAACCTCCTTAACTTCACATCTCCCTCGTACATATCGACCAGTATACCATCCTCGAACAATAGGCAAAACCCATCAGTATAGCTAAGAAACCAACCACGACTTAAGGATGGCCGTATCCTAATAAGCCATATATCACTACGTATCTCAAACCCTCGAAAGACATAAATGTCGATCGAGAAATATTTTTTTTAATTAATTATCTGTGAGAAAATTGCAGTAATTTTGAAACATTTTAATAAATAGCAAGTAATGAGCGTGGAAGAAAGTGTAACCACGTGTAAGAAAAATATGAGCTTAAGAGCCGTCTTCTTAGCCGGATTCTCCCTTTCGACCGTGTTCCGAACGCTTGGAGGACCAGGCAGATATTTAAGACTTTCTCTCTCACTTAGAGACCTCATATCGTCTCATCGAATTTGGAAAATTCTTTCTCAGAATCAATCTCTTATCTCTTTGAATTTCAAATCTGCTTGCCGAAGTCTTTTTCGATAAGTTGCATCGCGCAAGCTTCCCCATTAACTCGTTCTCGACTACCCTATTCTATACATCTGTCGATAACGTGGCGCGTCGTGTCTGCTATGTCTTCTGAGTTCCCTCTCATCGATTTCTCGATCGCTTCTCCCCTTGTGTTCTCACCTAAAGGTCTTCCTATTTTGCTTTCTCGTAAAGAGAAAGTATTGTAATGTTGCAGCGGAAATCAGCGATTATTTGGCAGAAAAACTCTTATTGTGCGGCCGTGGTAACGAAAAACTGAATAAATCAAGTCCCTGGATGTAATAATTGTAGTGAAAATCCACATGTTTCGATTCTTGATAACGAAAAATCGATTGGCAACAAAACGAGTGTATGGCCGTTTGTCTGGGTCAACGCCGTGCCTAAACCAGAACGTGAAAGAAGTATGTAAGCTGTAGAGAAAATAATTGCACCATACCAATATGTTACCCAATAGGTGTTTCAACTATCCACTGTGTATTTTCAGTAATTAACACATTTTTCTTTTGCAGATAATCTTTGTTTTATGTGAACGCATTTTACAATTGTGCCAATGTTGCACATTAAGCATTAATTCTGATGGTTCGAATATGTTCACCCGATCCTTTCTTGTGGCATCTTTGAATATGAATTCAAGCTGCTTGGGTCTCTTGCACTCCAGTCGCTCTGGCTCAGCTGAATCCACAATATCTAGTAATGGTAAAGCTTATTTCAAGATACTGATGAAATGAAAATTTTAATACTGTTTTGCAAGTATATCGGCTTTTATTATAAGTACAGATGAAATTTCTTTCAAATACAATAATAAAAAACTATATGAAAATTAATTAAAAATGAAAAGCCAAACTATTTGCATCATATTTGGAGACATTTATTAAGAATTTTATGAAATGTAATTTTGATAACATGCCTTGAAAATTCGCACTAGTAGTGTTCAATTTCCGGACATAAAAAGGATAGCACTCCATTACTTTGTTTTAATTAGGAAAAATTTAAAAACAAAATTCTCGGTTGGAATAATATATTACCAAAAAATTCATGCCTTTTAAAAATTTCATCAATATAATCTTACAACATAAGGTATTTTAAATTGTTATGTAATTATTGATAGTCGACTAGATAACAAAGCATCATTAGTTAATAAGGAGATTGGATTCAGATTACCCGTATTTATTTGCTACAGATTAAGCATTCCTAATAATGATATCGTTAAATCAATAGTCAATAATTATGCGTATGCAGAAGAAAAACAATATTTGCCCTTCCAAGTAAAAGTTGGAAAAAGTAGTATTGTAATGAAATACATAATATATTTTCCGTTAATTTGTTCCGTTATATCAGGTAGTTGTGATAATTCAAAAATTGTATATTTTATTACAGTAATGTCTGCAGCTTCAACTCGGCGACCAAGTACAGAATTGGGAGACCTCTCAGGAAGCTTAACTGATGAAGAGCAAATTCCTCCTCCAGCAGCTTGTATTTCTCCAGATATGCCATCGTGTGCATCTGGAATGTCAGGTACGGAAAATAATATATATTGGCGTACTGGTAAGGGAAGTTCGAATACCATCACCGCAGAGTCCCAATTTCAATGGCTCTGTTATATTTTTAAAAAATATTAGTATTTATGTGTGAACAAATTCTCGATTCGGGAAACGTCGTGCTTTGTCAAATGGGTTAACTTTATTTAATCACAGTTAACATGTTCATAATATTTTTGTACATTTTAATCGAAATAATCCTATCCAAAAACCCTAATAAGTTAGTCATTTCAGATATGAAAACACGCGTTCGTCATAATATTAATAACAAATAATTCATTTCCCGATTTGGCTTAGAAAGCCAAAAGTTTCCGTCGGTATTTTTTACTTTGTTGCAATTTTTAAATTCGGACCCTTTCCCAAGACTAGAAGCGCTCTTGTGTGCGATGTTATAGAAGAGAAGTCGTCGACAAAATTTTGTGCAGAAACGCAGTGTTTCCCAGAAAATAGACATTAGAAACCTTTGGTCATCTAACTGATGAGAAGACCATTGTCAAGTTTTACTTTCTCGCCAAATACGTACTTCCGTAGTGTAAGTAAAGTATTGCAACACTGCGACAAATGCGATTTATTTACAGAAAAAACTCTTATCATAGGGCTCTGGTAACAAAAAAAGAATAAATCTTGTTTTGATATGTATTAAATTAATTCATCTAACACGTTATGTTCGCAGAATTCACATTTGTGGGGTCATGGGTATCGAAAAATTGATTGACAGCACACCGTCTGCCTGTCCGTGTCTCCATCCATCTGCCCGTCAGTCCGTCTGCCCGTCCGCCCGTCAGTCCCTCTATCCCTCTCTTGTCAACGCTACCGGTTAAACCTTTCAGACAATTTTCTCCAGCCCGGATATACTTCATCGATCCGAACGAACGAACCCTGCGAGTTTGAAGCGGGTATTTTGATTTTGGAGGCACTTTACATGAAGCCGCAGCAGTTTCTTT
>BOPP01000191.1:1188100-1207681 GCA_017312745.1 Gryllus bimaculatus | reverse complement strand
TTTTTAATGGCTCCAAATTGTTTGATTCAACTTGTCTGCAGATAGCGAAGTGAACACTTAAAAATAGCGCAGGTTTCCTTTCGTTAAAATCTCAGAATATTTGAAAATGTTTAAAACTAGTTCGTATTCCTTCAACTTGGATTTAATTCAACCGTATTGAATACTGAGTTTTTTACGTAATGAAATCTGTTGTTCATTTATTAAACAATTATTTTCTCACAAATGACTCCAAATTATTTCTTTTTTTTCCTTTGACATATTTTTAAAAAAATATTGCGTTAAGCAATAATAGAATTGAGCGTAGGTGTCATTTCCGGCAAACTCCATATTTTCAAATATTGCAAAAATTAACTCTGTAAAAGAACAATATTGGTGATGAAGATATTTCCTGGATGAAATCTGTTCTTAAAGATAGATCCTGAAATAATGTAAATGAAAATCTCAAAATTTTTAAAATTACATATGCAAATGTTCAACTTTCTTAAGCTTCGGGAAGGTTGAGTATAGTATTTACTAGGCTGTCCGGGTGACGCCGCGTCCATGGCGATGGTGCCGACGTTTCGGTCACCATTCTGCGACCTTCCTCAGGGCGTAATGCACTTACGCAAGGGCATTACGCCCTGAGGAAGGTCTCAGAATGGCGACCGAAACGTCGGCACCTTCGCCATGGACGCGGCGTCACCCGGACAGCCTAGTAAGTACTGACTCCGGCCGCGGAAGCCTACGCTCTCAGGTTGAGTATAGCTGTGTAGCTGGTGGAGAAGGGGTAACGTAATTGCTGGCTCTAAGTTCGAACATCAGCGCGGAGAGAATATTTTTGCTGTTTCAGGTAGTATGATAATTTAGCGTAACCATTGCAAATAATGCGAGAAAGTATGTGTTGTTTATTACCTAGGAAGTATGTGTTGTTATTATACTAGGTATCGCCTAAAACCACTCTTGACAAATTGATATTTATTAATACAGTAGAACGCGGGTAACCCGAACTAATTGGGGATGTGACCTGTTCGGATTCGGAAATGTACGGATTATCCGAAATAATGTACATAATACAAATACATCTATAGAATTACCAGACAATGCAACATAGCGTACGATGCGAGAAAATGGCGACGTAGCATAGCGATCGCATAATGATGCGATGCGTTGCGATGACATCATCACATCACATCGCATTATCACTTCCGTACGGCAAAGAAGATTCACTTCCGTACGGCAAAAGATTACCGAAGATGTGGCATACACATGTTTTATGATGAGAGTAACTAATTCTATAGTAATTATAAAATACTGTAGAAGTGAAAAAAATCTTTACACTACAAATAAACTTTTTTTATTTTTCCTCCATCCCAAATTTTGTTCGGATTATCCGAAATTTCGGATTTGCAGGGTTCGGATTAGCGAGGAGAACATCTTTTCTTCAAGGGATTCCTAAGTTATAATTCTCAGCTGCTGGAAAACAAAAAAGTACTTCATCACAGTGATGAACTCTGAAGATTTCCCTTCAAGAGAAAACTTAAAAATGTATCACCAACAGGCAAAAAATGTCAAAGGTGAACCAGTTACTGGCTGACACTGAGATGGATCCGGATTGATGAGATGGATCGGGATTGAGAAGGCTGAACCATTTGCTATCAAATATGAAACAACATTCTTACCAGAAATGTCATTGAGAAAACTTAGTATCCAAAAGAAAATGGAAACAGTCATCCTTTAGAAAGTGTAGCTAATGTCTCACAAGATCTTCATAGCACATTAAAACTGAACGCCATGGCAAAAAATAAATATGTAATAGGCCTCTTGAAGTTTATACCTGCTATTTATCACCATTATCATAAAAACTTGAAGTATTGAAGAGGCATCCTTCAAGACGAACCTGCCAGTGATGACGACTGCATCACTAACGCAGAATAGAGGCAATGTACACATTTTTATTTGTATTTCAGACAATTTTTATTTTATTTTATGTATTGTTTAGTTACTTACAATAATACTGGTAATATTTTTTAGTAAAAAAGTTGTTCTGGGCGTATTTGTTCAATAAAATAAGATAGACCATTTTATTTATCAAAAACTTTAACTGTTCATACTGAAAATTTTCGTTTGATGGAGTTAATGGACTTTGCTTCTGAACGCCTTATATGTGCGAATTGAAGCAGTGATCTCCTAAACCAACTATGAATCCAATTCTGAATATTGTAAAATAATTGTGTTATTAATTATTGTAATTCTTTTAGAATTTCGCCGCAGCGCGAAATCAGAAAAACTAGCACGACTGCAATGGCAAGTGAGCTCATCCGTTGCCTGCACATAGCGTCGTTAGCCACGAGGTCCTACGGCTACAGTCCTGGCGATGGCGAACTTCCGACACTAGCTAACTAGCTATTTTGAATTCAACCACTGTCTGGGGAAAACTTTTAGCTGCCTGCTGCTCTATTTCGTCGATTTCCATGGTTTCTTTCATAAATACCATGACTGAGCCAGTGCAGTACCTTAATAAACGGGCCCTTAATCCTTGTCCCGCTCCCTTCACAAACACATACACTACACCACCACACATTTTGGAAGTCCAGTGAAGGGCGAAGAGCTTGTCCTGGCTGGGGCGGTGCCCCACTGGGGGAGATATTTGGAAGCGAAAACCGACGTCGGCGTCAGATTCCATGTTCCAGCAGAAAAACACCGCTACCTGCTGGGTTTAACATGCACTACATAAACGGAACTAGTGACAATAGTAATTGACTCCTCCACAAACACTTGCTCACTAAAGGCCGCCCCTGTTGTTAATGAAATGATATTACTTGACAGCAATCCTAGTAGATAACGTTCAATATGATTGTAACACTTTTGTGAGAAGTAACTTCCGAAAATATTTTCGCGTACTGCTTTAGCTCCAAAGTTATTGAGAGTTGCACTGTCATGAGGTGTGCTCACTCATCATTTAAGCCTTTTCTATACAGCTGTAAGGTATGCCACTTTCATGGGAAATAGATTCGTGAATACGTACAATATTTTATCTCTCTAAAGTTCAACAGCGAGTGTTTCATTACCGTTGCTCAGTGGTGCAGATTCTGTGGGCACATTTCTGGAGTGCATATTTTATTGAACACTGAACTTACGACAGAAAAGATTGTGATGTCGGGTACACTGAAGCATTAGCGATGTACCAAACTTTTTTAGGCATTTCAGTAAGAAATTTAAGACTTACACTTGTGCTAAGTAATATATACCTTTTAGGACCACCTCTATAAGATGATAATTGTGTAATATATTATTGTTATTATTGTTATTATTATTACTATTATTATATAACTATTAATATTCCGTTTTGTATTTTCCTATTTATCAGTTTTCCAAATTAATTTAAATAATAATTTTATCTTTCAGGTCTGGATGACAGTTGCTTAGATGCAATGTTGGGCGATGGCATTGAAGGCCAAGCACTCTATGATAATATGTGTTATCAGGAGTTAAGTTCCCAAGGAGAACTAGAAAAGGCATCAGAGAAAGAACAAATTATTGTGAGTGTTCTTACAAATTTTCCCAATACACAATTAGCATAAAAATATTTTTAAAATATCAATGGAGCTTCACAAGGATCTGTTTTCGCTTCTATTTAATTTGTACCTACATTCATGATCTTCGGTCAAAAATGACACTGAAATTTCAGAATGCGTATGTCAGAATCATTGCCAGGCAATATAAGTAACATGAAACGTAATAACGTCGGCAACTTTTTAAGTTTTTTTTTTTTTTTTTTTTTTTTTTTTTTTTTTTTTTTTTTTTTTTTTTTTTTTTTTTTTTTTGTCCTTTTGAAGATGGTGATAATAAAGAGTGATGATTAAATTGGATTCTCTCAAGTCTGTTACCCGCAATACTACCTTCATACACAATGTTTGTAACATGTTGGATGTATACAATTCCTAAAAGAGGGCGAAGCATCTCAGGAAACAGGGTAACTTCATCCCCTAATGTAATAATGTAAGAAAACTAAGTGGTTTTCAGACATTGAGTAAAACGACCAAACACACCATATTTTATTTTTCCACTATGTCTCAACTAGATGTTGGGGTTTTCTGTAGGTGCCTAAATAAATAAACATGGAATGAAATAACTAGTAGAAATTAAAGACAATTGCATAATATCTAATTGTAAAGTAACTTTAATAAATTATATAAATTTAAATAACAATACAGATTTATTTTTGGAAATTGTACAGTGCGTTTTTATACAATAAAGGTCGTGATAAATTATCACAAGTTAAAAACAAATATCTCTTTGAAATTGTTCGATATGTTTTATAAATCTACCAAAAGTTGAAAGTTTAAACATAAATAAACAAATTCCATGGTGATGATCATATCAGAGAATTTGATATACCGAATCCAAAGACTGTAATAAAATATAAAAAGTAGTATATAGAAAAATGTTGATGATGTCGGGGGAGGAATGAATTGGAAATAATGCCCATTTGCCGACCTGTCAGTCTATGGCTACCCTCGCACACGCACTAACGACATCGAATATAGGAAAATAAATTAAACAGTTTTTGGTTGATAATATGATATAATTAATCTTAAGTAAAAGAAGTTTGATATGCAAAGAACACCGAAAGACACAAAGCGCAATTAGACTACTGTACTGACTAATTATTTCTATCAATCGCATTCTATTAATCTTCTCTTTTGAAGGTTCTCATGTTTTATACCAATTTAAGCCCGCAATCAGTACTTTAGACAGGCCAGCTTTCAGCAGCAGCGCGAGCCTTTCGCCCTTTCGATGCGACGCCGTCATACGAGTACAACTGGGTCGTCATCCAGGTCATTCTTAATGGCAGAGGTAGCTCAAGTATTGATGTAGGCTCAGTCAGCTCAGCCAGCAGTCATTGACTTTACTGCAGTGCCTATGACTGAGAGGTCCTAGGGTCCGAGTCCCAACAGTAGCAGGATTTTCGACACTAGCTATAGAACTTGATTAAATTCAGCCGCCGTCTGGAAGACATTAAAAAATGGCGTGGATTTTATATTCGTTAAAATCTCGGAATTTTCAAAAATTGCCAAAGGTCTATTTTTTCTGCGTCTTTTCCCAACTACAATATTGAAGATAGAGATTTTTGTTCTCAATGAAATCTGTTCTTCGAAAATCGTACTTTAAATTAGGTCATGTGAAAATGTTTCAAAATATGACTAGTTTTCCGGTAATTTTGCTTGAAATATATGCAATTTCTAAACAATTATGTTTCCCAAAAAGACTCCAATTTTTTTCCTTGTTATCTCCGACATGTTTTAGACACTTAAAAATATCCCAGGTTCCGTTTTCATGGTACTCTCGATTTTTCAATTGCGAAAATTGCAAAATCGTTCTAAAAAAGTACAACATTGTTAATGTGAATTTTTCTTAAATTAATCCTGTTCTAAAAATAAGCTATGTAAAGAATGCCATGTACAATATTTTTTAAAAACTGTAGTTTTCACGTAATTGTTTCGTGAAATTAAGGCAATTTATTAAATAATCTCAAAATCGGCTCCAATTTTTTCTTTGACGTTTTTCCTCGGATAGAGAAAATGACGCTTCAAAAAGTGGGACAGATCTCGTTTTCGGCGAACTTTCGAAAATTTCAAACAAAACCTTAACATTGTAAAACTACAATATTGTTACAATATTGAATTTTTCCTTAATAAAATTATTCTTTACAACTAGATCTTGAAATAATGTAAACGAAACTCTCTGAATTTTTGAAAATTGCATGTGCAAATCTTCTGATGCTACTACTCATGAAATGTGAGCCACAAAAAATGTTAAAGAAATGGTGAAGAGACAAACCATTCCATAGACAATATCTAAAAGGAATGGAAAAGGTGCAGATCAATAAAGATCGATCATTTATGTGGCTTAAAAGGGGAAGAATGAAGCCAGAATCGGAATCAGTTTTAATAGCTGCCCAAGATCAGGCGTTGAGAACATACTATGATAAAACTTGGTTCTCAAAATTTCCTACGTTGACAAATGTCCAGGAACAAGTAGAAAACATTGATCAAATCGTCTCAGCTTGTCCAATTCTAGAAAATACCGAATACTTGAAATCGTCTCAGCCTGTCCATTCTAGAAAAGATCGAATACTTGAAAAGACCGAATACTTGAAATCGTCTCAGCTTGTCCAATTCTAGAAAAGACCGAATACTTGAAAAGACAGATTACTTGATAGCATGTGTCGTTATCTCCTCTGACAGATCTCTAACGCCCTTATTTATGTTCCAAACACATGCTCCAAGTAGTACGAACACATCAAAACCGGTGACGTCTGTTGGACTGTACAATTTTGTACGGCCAACAAATTCACACTGATCGCGCCATAGCGGCAAATAAACCGGATATTGTTTTCCGGGATTGAAAAACAATGTGTTTACTTGTAGAGGTTGCTGTGCCGTGCGATCAAAGCGTCGTAATCAAGGAGGCAAAGAAACGTCTGAAATAAAAGAGTTTGGAAATCAAGATCAGCCGAATGTGAGGGGTTAAAGCACAGGTCGTCCCTATAGTTATCGGCGCTCTGGGATTTTGCTCCACAATTTGTGTAAGAACTTGGATAAACTCCCAGGTTATTCAAAATCTTGGATGTGCAACATATTGCTTTATTGGGAACAGCCCACATTTTCCGCAAAGTATTGTAGAGGCACCAACAATTCCTAATATTAATATATTTAGTCGTGAATTAGAGTATAATGATAATAATAATAATAATAATAATAATAATAATAATAATAATAATAATAATAATAATAATAACAACGCCACAATGACGGAGAAAATTTGCCATAGGTATTACGGATGCATAAGATTCGTATAGAAGCTCGCTCTGAACTTGATTAAAATCGCTATCATAAGTAGGTTGGCTGTCTCTGTAGCCCAGTATAGCTTCATACTGGTGGACTGGACTGAGCAAGAAATTTGAACCGAATTGAATAAAGAAAATTGCTTACAATGCATCATGATGCTCACCCTCGAGTTGATGTAGAGATATATCGAGCAAAGAAGGAGGGAGAGAGCTCAGTCAAAATGAAGCTTCCTGTCACTACGCAATAGTCGGAACCGTAAAGTACGAGGTGAGTGTTCAAAATGACCTACTCATGATGATTGACATTATATATTACTGAAGGAAATGGAATCGAGTCATTTTAAAAGTACCTGGAAGCATTGCATGGAAAACTATGCAACGAATAACGTAGAAGGCGCGCAGAATAACGCAATGAGTTGTTGATGCTGTTCGAAAAAAAATGTAGCACATAGAAAATGTTAAAGAAATCGTGTATACAAACTTCAAGAACAATGTCTAAAAAGAATGGATAAGATGCACATCAACAAAGACCAATAATTTTTGTGACTTAAAAGGAGAAGAATAAACCCTGAATTGGAAGCAGTTGTAAGAGCTGCCCAAGATCGAGAATTGAGAACGTGTTACGAGTTTTGCGAGTATTGGGTCGTGCGGATACCCGGGACTCAAGTATGCGTGTATTGCAACGGGCCAATTTTGCGCTAATTTCATCAGTCTTATGAGAAGAAATGTGAATCGTGCAATTTGTAGTTTGCATAGAAAAAGTATGAAACTTTGAAAAGATAAGTTTGAAGATAGAAAAGACAAAATAGGGAACAAAATGAACAAATTTACTTATTTTATTTTATTTTTTTTTAATTTTAATAGTTCGCATTAATATTGCGGACACCAGAATTCACCTCCATAAAAACGCACTTTAATAGTATTGACAAAGCTGTGGCTTGAATAATGAAGTATCTTATATTTGTTTGTGTTGAGAATAAGTCAATATTGTTATTTTAATTTAATTGTATTAATGCTCTGACATTTCTGCTCAATAAAATAGTTTTTACGTAAATTAACATGTTTTGTTAAATGTTGATTCACATTTTTGGACCTTAGTGGAGTAATTGGACCTTTTCGTAGACCTAAACAGCAATATGGGGCCTACAAGGAATCTGTAGTTCTTTCCGTTATTGTAATAACTTTATAAAGAACTACAATGTAAAGCCATTAAATTCATCAAAAGTAATGAATTTTTACATTTAGCAATTCATGAACCAGTTCTCAGAATCCGATTTATTAGTCACTTTGCCTTTTTTTAGAGCACGCAAAAAGAATTTGCCCCAAATTTCGTCGCTTATCTTGTATTCTTTCTACTCTGAAAAGTAAATTCAGTCGCTTGTTCGCACTGCAATGCCACTACAAATACACAAGAACCTCACTTGAGAGGGCTGCCTCTGCGAGCAAGCAACATGGCCGCCAGAACAAACGTTCGAAGCGCGAGCTCGGTCGGTGAAAGCGGGAAGTAACTTCTCCATTGAGATCATCCGCCGAACGAATGAGCCTTCGTTCAGAATTGCGTGTTCGCTCGCTCGCGCAGTGTATACGCACCTTTAGGGATACTCACACACACACTTTCTTACACTTTCATGTACTACACTTCTGCACATATCGGGTAACAAGGCAGCTGTCCCGGCGGCGGTGAGCCCCGCTGAGGGGATATACCTGGAGAGGAAAATCCCTCGCAAACCAAACTATAGTGTACGGACGCTCTTTTAAGTAATATACTTGTCAAATTATTTTATCAAGTACTAAGTCTGATAGTTCTCTTACTCAACAATCACTAACCATTATCGAATGAGAAACGTTTGTACTAGTGTGAAATGCAATTGAGAGGCAAACATATGTGCCACCAGCCGGGCGAGAAACACGACAACATTCAGGTTGTCAAATGTGAAGGCGGTTCACGTGCAAGCAGCAATGGTGTGTGATGCATGTGTGCCCAATGGTGTGATCAATGTAGGTGCGCCCAATCAAGAGGTAACGTAATTTCTTGCGAATCAATGGAAGAGAAATACCACGAGAATTTCAGGCAAAATAGCGAAGTTTACTATTATCGTTAGTACGGGGCTATTACAGCCCGTATTTTGTGCAAAGTTTTGTAGATTTGTTATCAGCTACCTGTATATTAACCAGCGATATATTAGAAAGTTGCGCAATAATGCGTTATGGATATTGGTAGAAGAGGACTTGTTCCTACACCTTTTGAATGTCCCTATGACCTTATAGACAATTGAAAATGCTGATTTTATTACCCTGAAATGTTCATTTTATCTTTTTTAAATATACACCTCTGCATCTAATTTTATTTTTACTAATTTTATAAATATGAAATGTTTTATTTTCCAAACCTACTTATTTCTAAATTTTGTATACAAGACCATACACAAATTTAAATTGAAAAGACTTTGATAGGCCTGAAAGAAAGCACACAGACAAATATAACAAAATATTTTTTTGTTATTAATGTAGGTAAACATGCGCTTTGCTCCTTAACAACCATCCATCTAAACAGCGCATTAAGAGCGTGTCCATAGCAACGACCGTTGAAATATTCGAGAGTTAAATAAAAATATTTCAGTGGACTCTGGGGTTTACATTTTACCACTGCTCATAAATCTTTGGATAAATATGTCCCTTTTGTCCTCTTTGACCCATGTCCCATTTGCCCCTTGCCCCATTAGTCCTACTGATCCCATTTATTCCCTTTCCCGTTTACCCCTTGGCTCATTTTGGACCCATTTGTCCCCTTGACCCATATATCCCCTTGGCCCATGCTGTCCCCTTGTCCCAGTTTGTCCCAATGTCCCCTTGCCATCTTTGTCCTCCTTTCTCTGCTTTGTTCCACTTGTCCCCCTTTGTTCCATGGGTCCTTCCACGTACTGCAATTGTGATTTTAAAACGGTACCAAGACCCTGTATCAACAATCCTTGCTACAGAACATGGAGAGTAATGACAATTCTTAACTCGTGAAAGGGTTAAATGAAGAATATTTTAACTTCTGTTATAATGTTTATTATATTGTAAGTTTCTTGAACTTAATAAAACAGACTGAGTTTTTTATCATGTCTACCAACATGGGTATGTTTTAAATTATTATTATTATTATTATTATTATTATTATTATTATTATTATTATTATTATTATTATAATTATTATTGTTGTTGTTATTGTTGTTGTTATTATTATTGTTGTTGTTTAATTTGTCTCAGTGCATCACTTTATCAGATAAGTGCTACCATTTTACTTACTTTATACTACATATAACTTACTGTATATTTTTAGACTGTTTTTTGAAAGAGACCCCAAATAGGGTCGGAACATTAAATAAATTGTTATAAAAAATGTGTCCTTTATTAAGGTCAAGAAACTTACAATAAAAGAAAGCGTTAGATGTTTATTTTGTATAACTAGAAATAACAAAAAACATTGTATCTTACACATCCTCTCCTAGTAATTAAGGACTTGTCCTTAAAGACTAATTTAGAGGACTTGTTACATAAAAAATAATATTCTATTGGTGAATAAAAAAAGATTAGACAATTCTGCATGTATCTTCACAATGCTACTTTTACAATATAAATACTTTTATAATAAAAACTGTAATACCTTTTTTCATTGTTCATAACATTTTTCCTGGAAAATAATTCATTTACAACAAAGTAACCAAAGAATATGTTTTCTTTAAAAGATGTTTCTCTCAATCCACATGTGAAGAAAGACTGTGGCATCTTTCTTCACATGGAAATCTAATATGGGAAATTCTCAAATATCTAATATCATCACAATTAATGGTGTAGCATGACAAAATCAAATGGGTATTAAAAAGAAGGTATAAATTTTGAAAGTTGTAATAATGATCTTGTAGTTAAGATCTTACACACCATAAACATTTATTGGTTGAATAACTCATAACATGCATTATTTAAACAAATTAAGTTAACTATAACCATGCTCAAGTGCAATAAGGGATCACTGCATATCCAAACACTCTTAGATGAGAAAGACATGTTTACCGTAGCAGTTATATTTCTTATGCCCATGGCTTTCAGTCTTCCTGTTTCTGCTTCATTGCCATACTCAAGCAGAATTTCAGAGAATTAAAACTGGAAAGACAGATCAGGTATTGTGTACACGTAGGTTTCCGTGGCTCGATTTCATGACTTCTTGGCTGTCCGGGTGACGCCGCATCGTTGGCTGAGAAGCCAATGTTTTGCCTGTCACATTGCAGGCTTCTTCAGGGTAGTGACCTGTCACCTGGATAGCCAAGAAGTCAGATCAGGTACTATCCCATGGAGGCTCCACTAGAGGTTCTCAAATCCTTGAATATGGAGTGCTGACTCATTGTGACAAAATCTGCCTGCTACTTTTAAAACAAACTCAATGCGGCGTCACCCGGACAGCCCAGATCATGACTCTGGCCGCAGAAGCCTACGACATCAAACTCAATATTTTAAACAATGTGTTCTGTATAAATATAGTATATGCCAAAATTTATTAATCTTTTCTTGCATTTTAATGGGTAGACATTGTCTTCCTTACTCATACTAATCCACTAGTTACAATGCAATAGCATTAATGTACTGTGCATAGGCAAAATAAATACCAAATGTTCTGTGTATATTTTCAATTCTGTTTCCAGCCTTATAATGTGGAAGATGCTGTGCAAGCATTGTTAGCAAATCACTGTATGATGGGTGAAGGAACAAAGAAATATGTGCGACAACTTCGTGTTGACTTAAACCATCGCCAATCAGCATGGGGAAGATTGAAAATTGAACGAAACCTGTATGTCCTCACAAATCTACTTTTTGAATGGTTGGAACATTTGAAATCTCCCATTCTTGATCGTGATGACCTTAGCTACATAGTTATTTTAGGCAGTCAACCAGAAACATGCCTAAAAAAATTAGATCTGGTAAGGTTAACATACTATAATGGATAATAAATTTCTCATTAATAGTAAATATGATGGAAAATTGCTTGTTAAAAATGAAATAATTACAGGAATATAACATATTTATTAATTAATGCTTAAGTGAATCTGTCTGGAGCTCCATGAGAAACAAACGGGGGCCTTGTGCAGATATAGCCTTTTTTAAATTCCTTTTCTTCTTCTTCTTTTTTCTTTTCTTTTTGTTTTTTAATTATTTTTTTTTTTCTTTTCATTTCTTTTCATTTTGTTTCATTTCTTTTTGTTTCATTTTTTTTCTTTTCTAGAAAAAATTGAAATGCAAATAAATAATGTGAATTAGCCTGAACCTTTTGATATCTACAAACTGTTCTTTGTATTCCTGTAATTTTGCAATATCTGTTTGTGAAAACTTTAATTGTTAGTTATTTTCTAATTGACAGGCCATGTTGCAAGGCTATAAATATGCTTCTCATGTAGCTGTAGTTACAATATACCTAGACAGATACTTTCAGAAGCAATGCAGTGCTAATTAGTAGGTGACTCACGAGTGAACACACCGGTCTTTTCCAGATTGTTTTCAGTGATGCATCTTCTAAATTTCTCATGATCTAATTAATGAATTAAGATTCAAAAAAGATGGAAAATGTTGAGTTTGTACATTTACATATTTTACGATAAACAATTCAGCTTTTAACAAAATTTCATCAAACTTCATAAGCATAAATATGCACAGCAGGGGATCAGGGAGCCATGACCCCTTGAACATTTTCTAAGGGGCTCTGAAGCCGTATGATAAAACATTTTAATTCTGTAAATATTTATCCCTAGTTTTCTCCTTTTTATCCAACAATTAGGTTTTTTTAAAAATATTCTATTTAATTTAGGTCACTTTATTAACAGTTGAGAAATTATTTTGTGCATAACTATTATAAACGTAGAATAATTAAAGGTAATTAAAAGTAACAATAATTTAAGGTAATTTATCAAATATTAAATTAGGGAATTTGTTTCACAATCTTTGAGGAAGAGATACAGGTCACCTGGCCACCTGTAAATGGATCGATGTAAAACAAGTTGTGCAAGCCTATGTTCACAAACAATTCATTAAGATATAGAATTATTTACAGAGTGAGTCAATTTCAGTTTTACCAACCATTCAAATGTTCACGGGTAGCAACATCTATGTATCTAAAAAATATATTATCTTCTTCTTCCTCTTTCCGTTCTTCCTCTTCTTCTTACTCCCCCTCTTCTTCTTCTTCCTCTTCTTCTTTCTCCTCCTCTTCTTTCTCCTTCTCTTCTTCTTCCTCTCCTTCTGCTTCTGTTTCATCTTCCCCTTCCCCCTGCCTCTTCCTCTCTCTTCATCACATGTTTATTATTAATCATGTTAATGAAGTGAGGGAGTGTACTTCTGACCTCATGGAAAATCACAAATGACCTTGTGTTTGTATCACCCTGATGAGCTCACACAATTATTCATTGTTTTATAAAATGGTAATGCTTCTTGCAGATTACACAGTATACATTGGAATATTTATTACGATTTTTAGCAAGACTTCAGCCTATCTCTAATGATACTACAGAAGATATCATAAAACGATTTGTTTGTTCACTTACTCATCAATCCATTGCAATTCAGGGCATTCTTAAACCTGCAGGTAAAGTAGAGTACTTGTACATACATCTAATCACATGGTTGGACAAAAACTTATTAATGCATATTTTGCAGGAAAAAGTTATCAAAAACTGCGAGAAGGAACCTACAGAAAAGTAATGGAATTTATGATAAAGGTTTACGACATGGTGTATGATAGTATAAATAATCAACTGTCAATGTCTCCTGATTCCCCTCGCAGAATTGAGGATATGAAGCAAGAGGAACAATCGCAATAATTTCACAGGTAAAATGTATTATTAATTTGTTCAAATTTTTATTTATATCTTTCCCTATACATCTTGTCTTTTTTAGTTGTACAAACTTCATTTAATTAGTTAGTATAATAATTTAGATTTTTTTTAAATCTCCAAAAAAATGTAATGCAACTGAATTTCTTTCTGTGACGCAGGAAGTTTTGATGACCCTTCAAACATGATACACATTTCTTGATTAATTGTCTTTTATCTAGAGGAGTTTTATTTTATTTTTAATTATTTTTCTGGTTGTTTGAATAAATATTCAAAAGACGAATTTTGAAGAAACAGACAAATTAATTCAAGAACTAAACAATATTTTTTATACATTTGCAGCAATCTCTATCCATTGTTTGAGATTGGATAGACCTTACTGGCTTAATTTATACTCATGCCAGAATCATGAAGCAATATAATACAAAATTGGTTAAATTCCATTTTGTATGCAACAGATGTTTCATGTCTTGAATTTGTAGAATTATGAAGAACATTGTTTGAACTTCAGATTTGAAGTTCCTGACATTTTTGGATTCATTCTTCTCAAAAGTAAAACAAATTTCGACAGGTAATAAACAAAACACTTCTTAATTCACAACAGAGCTTTTTTTGTTACATAGGCTATACATTTTTTATACAATCATCTTATATGATTTGTATATTACCATATTTGAAATCAATGATTTAAAAAACAAATTGAAAACATTTTTAAGCAATAATCATTTAATTATTTATTCATTGGTAATGTGCACGAAAAATGTATATGTAAGTGAATAAATATGAGAGAAATGAGATTTTTCCCTCCTTTTTCTTTCTTTTTTAATTATTTTTATTTATTATTTTTTTTTTTAATTAATTATTTCAAACCCCATTGACCTTGTTCTTTTCAATAGCCTGCATTTATTCAAATGTTTTCGTCGTAGCCTATTTTGCTGAAACCTTGGATCAACGTACATAATCAGAAAATTCAGGTAGATTTAATTATAATTAATAAGACCATCTAAAAGATGATTCTGAATTGAAAGAAACGAAAACCACAAAATTCCAAAGACATATGAAATCGTATTTCTTTAAAAGTGCTATAAATGTCATCAACTTGTATACAGCAAAGCTATTGGATTTCAGAATAATGTAATGATGAAAATATTTCAAATCAAATATATAATTTGAGATGAACTGCCATCATTAATTCATTATTACAGGTTACAAAAGCTTTGTAAACTTAAAGATAGTAAAATGATAGGGAAGAGCAAATATTATTTAACCATGATGCATATTTTCTTGAACAGCTGTCTTTTATCTGAATTAGATAACGTCAAAAGTTTCTGATGTAGCTATAATATAACAATTGTTTCAGTAAATATAAAATTGTAAAATGATGTCATGATATTGATATAGACCAATGATGTAGATTGAATGAATTCATAGACTTAGAAAGAAAGAGTTGAAGAAATGATTTTTCAAATTTCAGTTTAACATTTTTTTAAAATTATTTGTTTACCGTATATATTTCAATTCATATTTCAAAATATATATATTCACAAATTCAATTTCTGTAAGTACATCAATAACATATATATGAATTATTGCATTAAAGTTATAAGCTGTTTGCGGTTCACTGATACTGAGGGAATAAAGGATTTGAAAAATGTTACAAAGTTATCTGCAAACACATTTATCTTTCTTTAATTATGCAGGGGCGCTCAGAGAAAACAAGGAGCCTGGAGCAGTGGGTCTAGTGGAGCCCCTTATTTCAAACAAAAGCCCCCTCGCGAATACCTACATGAATTCGTCTCACCATGCAGAAATAACTTCAAGCAGTTGATTTGAATTAAAAATAAATTATTCAATTTCTTTTGTTTTAAATGAAAAAATTTCAGGCCTCAATTAAATTTGGGCCAAGGAAAAAGTTGCCCTAGCTGACACACCCTCCCCTCTGTCTAGGTGCCCCTATCATTATGCACATACATTTTCATTTAATATTCTATAGCAATTAATTTTCATTACATGGCTGTAATATTGACTACTGAAAAAAAAGCCTATATTTAATAGTTAATGAATTTTCTGATATTTGAATGTTCTAATTTCTATAAGATTTAACTCGATATCTAAATTAAATATATAAATATAATTGTAATATTATAATTTGAGGTATTATAATTTTAATGGTAACTAATGTAGCTTGTAGAATTATTTACATATTGAGTGACTACGTGAAAAGATGTGATACTTGTATCCAACTCAACTACAAAATTGTAGTTGAACCAGTGTGTATTATCAATTAAATCATGTATAAGACAGTAGTAAAGACAACTTTAATTCTACAATATGCTAGCTTTACTTGCATATTAAAAAATATCCACAAATACATGAAATAATACATGGAAATTTTTGTTATAAAATGAGAATAAGTAAAGGCAATGGCTTCTTTACTGAACAATTTTCCCTGTACGTTTGTATTAAAGACATAATTTTTTAATTCCAGGCAGAAGTGATAATTCAGAATAACTGAAGAGACTGTCAACTCAAAATATATTATTGAATTGAATAACTTGCAAAGAAACACTTGAAGAGAAAAGAAATTGCATGATATGCTTCATGCTGAAGGTCTTAGGCCAATTGCCATGCTGCCTCAATTCAGTGACTATATTCTAATTCTATGCTTCCAAAAGACTTAAAATAACATTGTTTATGAGCTCATCACATGAACAGTTTGATTGCTCCTCACTGGTTTGAGCTTTTAAATTAATGAATAAAATCATGTTCAATGTAGGAAGATGAATATATGTGCATCAATTTGTATACATAATAGGCTTACAAGGAAAAGGTATTAACACCAATATCATGGAACTAAGAAAGCTAATGATCAGAACTGCTTTTGGACAGACAGAATTTTGTGCTTAATGGTCTTAGATATTCCAGAATGTATCATCGCTATGGAACTAAAATTATAGGGCTTAGTCCATTTTCCTTGAATGTGGACTATATTTTGTGTCACTTAACACAATTAATATCACATTTTAATTCATTTCCTGCAGTTTTGAAATAAATAACTTTTCCCTGTAAGCTTATGACCTATATTATATTGATCATAATTCCAAATGTATTTTAGGTAACTACATATACATGGCCAGTCTAAAGTATTTCAATTATATTCAATGCCAGCATCCCAGAGTTATCATTTGTACATTTATGTATTGTATGTACATTTTATTTCCCAATAAGTTGCTAATGTAATGATCAGAAAAATAGATTTAGAGAGTTATTAATTGTGTTGTTAAAGCGATGTTCATTTTAACTCGTTTTATCTATTGGAAAGTGTACTGTGCTCTTTTGCCAAAATGGTGTTTATGTTTGTAATCAAAACGTTTCTGGATGCATTTGAGAGTTTATTAATTCTGATATAGTCATGTTATCTTTTTGTTTCTTAGTTGAAGAAAAAAGCAAAAACCCATTTCTCAATCCCACATATTCTATTTTAATTTATGTAAATTAATTTTTATTTTGCATATTCAATTTTTTATTCTCTTTAATAACTTTCCTCTTGTTTAATGTACCTGAGAATGACTATTATAAAGTCAGAAAGTTCTTCAATTAAGAAATAAAATTATAACACGAATATATAATTCCCACATTTTGTAGCCTATTTTACAAGTTCACAAGACTCCTTTATTTGCTTCTGAGGTAATTGTCCATATTTGAGAAATACCAAAAAAGGGTTGTTTTTAATGGTGATTTTTTAATTGATCAAGTAGAAGAATTGACTAAAAAACACAAGGTATAGAGAGTACATTTATGCTCCCAAAATAATTGAAATTTGAAAAAGAATTATAATCAATTATTTAACTTTTTACATTATTTTTTTATTCAGACTAGAGTATTTATTAAAGTTGAAGTAATTCTGCAAATTCATAATATGGTTTTTAATTTTTTGAAAGTATGAATGTGTTTATAAATATTTACTCACCAATTAATTACAGCAACACACATACGTTAATAAATGCTACATTTTGCCTTATCCTTCAAAAAAATGTTTTTGCAGAAATTTTCTACAACTTATTATGAGTTTGTTGGGGAGGAATCAGTATTTTCAAACATAATAGCAATGAATATCGTTGTAGAGAGAAATAGCAGAATATCTCTGCACAGGCAGGATTGACTTACAAGCACTATACTTGTCTAAAATGACAGAGTCTAAAATGACAGAATGAACAATGAAATTCAGGGTGCAAGATGTAATAGGGAATTTATATCAGGATTAAAAATGAAATAACATGTACATTTATTCATGGATGAAATGAGTAATATAAGAAAAGTGTGAACTATTTTTTATTAAATTATCTTAATTTATTTATCATTGTTTTATTTCATTTGATTTTCATATTGCTTAAATTTACCTGCCTTAAAATCTTATTTTTCACGAATCATAAAGACTTTGATTAAATAATGTTGATTTGTTTTACTTTATAAATTGTGATAGCAATATTTTGAGAGCTATAAAATTATATTGTAAATAAAACATTGTGTGAAATTAACCTGAATATTTGTTATTGCTTTTGTGTTATAAGCAATTATTATGAAGCACTACTACCAATCTAACTGTTGACATTACTCTGCCAATATTCCATATTGTTTACAGTAAATATAGTTTTTGAAGTAAAAGAATCTGGAAAAATGTAACATGTTTGTTGTTGTGCAAGACCTGTCTTTTTTTCCCTTAAAAAGTCTCAACGAAAGGGGATGTCTCATACGCCATTGCTCAATTTCTCACTCATCAAATGATGTTATGGCTAGTTGTGAAGAAATAGTTTCTAGTGCTGAAAGTTAAAGTGATGGGTTAATAACAATAACAATGAAAACAATGAAAAATACAACGACAATAACAATTGACAACAACAATAACAATATATGGTGGGGCATAATAATAATTTCGTACACTTCTTTGCAATATTTTTTGTCAACGTATTTTGTATTTCATTAACATTAAAGTGTTTTGTAAATTTAGTAAAATTAATAATAAAAGTATCCTATTTTAATCAAAAAAAATATTTTAAATAGTTGTGCATCCTATACAGCAACAAATTAAAGTTTCTAATAATCTGGAAATAGCTTTATAAAGATAACAAATTATAAATGAATATTCATAACAAATATATTTTATATTTCCTTAAACAAATGTTTTCAGACTAATAAATTTTGAATAATAAACATTCGCTATTGGTTCTCAAGTGATATTTGAGAACACAATTTCCCTCTTGATTTATTACTAAATTGTGAAAGCTAACTATGTATTTATTAAATTAAAGATACATTTTTGAATCATTTTTCTCGTTTTGGCTGTTCTTTAAATGATGGGAGGGGGGAGATAACAGATTTCGTTCGTCATATGTAACTAGGTGTGCCAACAAAACAAATGTACATATTCTCGGTTCACTCTGCCAACATTCCTAATCTAAATAGGTAGTAGTATTCAGTGTGGTTTGTCGTTCCAACACGAATTGGATGACTATGTCAAATATAGTGGGAAATGAGGCAGTGAGTATAGTGGCGTCGTGAACACCGACTCGTTTCCACTAAAATGCCATGTGTAGATTGTGGGGCATTATTAACTACTACTGGGGACAGACGAATGGGATTTCGAGACAGAGAGCAGAGGAAACACTTGAAAGTCAACGGCGCCCCTTACGTTATCGTCTCTTACGCGGTAGTTTACGCCAAAATGATGTGGGCAGCGTTCCCTCACGTCGAGCTAGAATAAATAGCATATTTTAGCTCGTTGCCCAACATGTAAAGAATATCCGTTGTTTTTTCTTAATATTAAAGTAAAAATTAAATTTCACAACGGATAATTGCAGAATTACTTTAGTATAGTCAAAATTGTTAATATAT